>JALGBA010003187.1:0-19966 GCA_023970755.1 Azemiops feae | reverse complement strand
TGTTTTTATTTTTTTCTAATATGCCAAGTAGTAGCATCTCTGGTTTATATTGAGTTTTTTGACCCGTCATTTCTGTTATCCAATTCCAAACCCTCTGCCAATAAACCTGTACCTCTTTGCAAGCCCACCAAACATGGAAAAAAGTACCCTTTTCCCTTTTACACTTCCAACAAAGTGGTGAGTAGCCACTATACATTTTTGCGAGCCTGGCCGGTGGCAGGTGCCATCTAAAAAGCATCTTATAAAGATTTTCCTTGTAATTTGATGCCAATGTAATTTTGCAATTACGTTCCCAGATTTTCTATTTTCTATTTTCTATTTTCTATTTTCTATTTTCTATTCTATTCTATTCTATTCTATTCTATTCTATTCTATTCTATTCTATTCTATTCTATTCTATTCTATTCTATTCTATTCTATTCCATTCCATTCCATTCCATTCCATTCCATTCCATTTTCCATTTTCCATTTTCCATTTTCCATTTTCCATTTTCTATTTTCTATTTTCTATTTTCTAGTCTAGTCTAGTCTTTTTTCTATTCTATTCTATTCTATTCTATTCTATTCTATTCTATTCTATTCTATTCTATTCTATTCTATTCTATTCTATTCTATTCCATTCCATTCCATTCCATTCCATTCCATTCCATTCCATTCCATTCCATTCCATTCCATTCCTGGTTCCTCTGGTGTTAGTTTACCATTGCCCCTCCCAAAAGGCACTCAGCTCATTCCTTTTTTATTTTCCTTCAAAAGGGTGGGGGAGAAACTCCCCATCATTTCCACCACAATTCCTGAGATTCTTTGGAATTGACCCAGAGACATCAATTAGAGGGAAAATCCATCTCCAGGTCGAGCCAGCGTAATGATGAACTTTGCTGTTAAGTCCCTTGATCAGATTTGTCAGTTCTTTATATAGGAAGGCAACGGCTGGGCTGATGGACGACACGGCCTCCATTTCAAATAGGCTTCCACTAAAACCTTGGGACTCATTACAACTCCATTTGGGAGAGATTTTTGCAACAGTAGAGTTGAACTTTTGTCCCTCATTTTGCCATAAAACGCTTGCACGGCTGGCTCCCATTTTGGGGCTGACCGCCATTAGATTTGTCCCAAGTATAATTCTTGGTCGAAATGATAGCAAAACATACGGCAATGTACAGTGAATAGAATAGAATAGAATAGAATAGAATAGAATAGAATAGAATAGAATAGAATAGAATAGAATAGAATAGAATAGAATAGAATAGAATAGAATAGAATAGAAAATATGGAGTGGAATAGAATAGAAAATATGGAGTGGAATAGAATAGAATAGAATAGAATAGAATAGAATAGAATAGAATAGAATAGAATAGAATAGAATAGAATAGAATAGAGAAATGAAGAGAGAATAGAATAGAATAGAATAGAATAGAGAAATGAAGAGAGAATAGAATAGAATAGAACAGAATAGAGAAATGAAGAGAGAATAGAATAGAATAGAATAGAATAGAATAGAATAGAATAGAATAGAATAGAATAGAATAGAAGCTGGAAGGGACCTTGGAGGTCTTCTAGTCCAGCCCCCTGTTCGAGCAGGAGAACCTATACCATCTCAGACAAGTGACTGTCTATCCTCTTCTTAAAGACCTCCAGTGATGGAGCGCCCAGGATTTCTAGTGGCAAGCTGTTCCACTGGTTAATTGTCCTCACTGTTAGGAAGTTTCTCCTTAATTCCAGGTTGCTTCTCTCTTTGGTCAGTTTCCAACCATTGTTTCTCATCCTTCCCTCTGGTGCTCTGGTGAACAACCTGACCCCCTCTTCTTTGTGGCAGCCCCTCAGATACTGGAACACTGCTATCATGTCTCCCCTATTTCTTCTTTTCTTTAGACTAGCCAAACCCAAGTCCTACAGCCGTTCTTCATATATTTTAGTCTCCAGGCCTTGGATCATCTTAGTTGCTCTTCTCCGAACTTTTTCCTAAGGTCTCAACATCTTTTTTTGTAGTATTGTGACCAAAATTGGTTGCAGTATTCCAGGTGTGGTCTCACGAGGGTTTTATAAAGTGGTACTAATACTTTGCGTGATTTTGATTCTATGCCTCTGTTTATACAACCCAGGATTGACCATGGTGGCGCAGTGGTAGGAGGTTTCTCCTTAATTCCAGGTTGCTTCTCTCTTTGGTCAGTTTCCAACCATTGTTTCTTGTCCTGCCCTCTGGTGCTTTGGAGAATAAGTTGACACCCTCTTCTTTGTGGCAGACCCTCAGATACTGGAAGACTGCTATCATGTCCATTTCTGTGTCCATTTATGATTCTTGTTGCCATTGTTTCATAGAGTTGAAAACTTCAGGGTTCGTTTACGACTGTCAGAACCCATATTTCTAAGGGGGCTCTTTCTAACTTTAATTCTAACTCTAATCTTTCTACTCTTCTGGGTTCTGCCATGCTCCTGAAGGGGAGGGGGGAAACACTGCCGGCTGTTTCTTTGAACTATCTTCCCCCTTGATGTCAGCTTGAAGGGGGGAGAGGAGAAAGGAATGCGCCTCCAACAACTGGTTTATCTCCTCTTTCGGAAGGGAAGGTGCGAAGACCCCACAAAACATCGCTGCAACCCTGAGACAGCCTGGCATTATCAGCAGCTTTCCCACAACGGACTTAACACCTGGGGATTGGCCCATTCGAACTGACCAGATGAACTATTGGGGTGGGGTTTGCTTGGGACACTTTTAACCTATCGATCTGAGCAGGGAAACCCTCAGATCCTGTCTATTATGCCTGCTATCGGCTTCTCCTAATAAAAGTTCCTTTTGGAAGAAACTGCTTCCACGAGTTCTGCTTTCTTAGGATGAGGTTTCGAAGTGGGCCCCGACAACGACATGGCTAAGCTAATTCATGAAGTTCCTACTCTGTCAAAAGCATAATTCAATCATCTTTTTCATCTCACAAGAAAAAAACAACAACAAACCCTCCCCCCCCAAATCTTACTATAGGATACTGGAATGAAGAAACTGGAGGAATAACATCCTGTCCAACAGATGGTATTCATAGAAGGATATAAGAGCAAGAAATGTTATATGTAGCCTGCCACCGTCGTGCAAACGATGCATCTGTTGACCGAAACGCATCAATGCCATATGCACAGTGACATTGTGATGCATGTGACGTGATCTTGGGATGGCAAGCACCAGATGCCGACATGCTGGAGCTGAAATCTCATGGGTTATGGGGGGGGGGAGGAGGGAGGTGAGCTACAATCAGTGGGGAAAAAAAGAAATCAGATCTTTGGCAAGGACTTTTTAACCCAAGACAGGCATAGATCAAAATGGATAGTTAGGACTGCAGAAAAAACAGCTGCAACCAGACGGCCTTCCATTGAGGACCTGTATACTGCACAAGCCAGAAAGAGGGCCGAGAAAATATTGACAGACGCCCCCACATCCTGGACATAAGCTGTTTAAACTTCTCCCCTCAAGATGGCGCTATAGGGCATTGCCTGACAAAACAACTAGACACAAAGGTAGTTTTGCAATAGTGGCAAATATCTGTGGTGCGGGTGTAGGATGAGGGTGAAGGTTCGTTCTCCAAAGCTGGTGGGTTGATTTCCGAACGTCTCGTTACCAGACTAGGTAACATCTTCAGCGGAGTTTAGGGGATGACAGCGTCGGTGCTCTTCTGTTTATAAGGGCTTCAGGTGTGGGTGTGTCGAGTGAGGGTCTTGTGATGGGTCAGGTGTGAGTCATCAGTGAGAGGCTGGTGATGGGTCTTGTGATGGGGAAGGTCAGGGTCATTGGGAGGCGAAGTGCTGGTGAGAGGGGGGATTGTGCGGGATGGTTGAAGGCCGGTGCTGTCTCTGGTTGGCTGTGTGGTTGATTTGGATCCTGAGGGGTTGGTAGGCTGGTTGTGGGTCGATGTGTCTGTTGATGGAATTGTTTGTGGCTTCTTGGAACTCATGAGCGTGGCGGGTGGTAGTGGGGCCAATGATTTTAGTGGTTCGTCCATTGGAGAACGAACCTTCACTCTCACAAAGTTAGTTTCTTCCCCCATGCCATCACTCTTGTTGTTGTTAGTTGTGAAGTCGTGTCCGACCCATCGCGACCCCATGGACAACGTTCCTCCAGGCCTTCCTGTCCTCTACCATCTTCTGGAGTCCATTTAAGCTCACGCCTACTGCTTCAGTGACTCCATCCAGCCACCTCATTCTCTGTCGTCCCCTTCTTCTATTGCCCTCAAACTTTCCCAGCATTAGGCTCTTCTCCAGTGAGTCCTTCCTTCTCATTAGGTGGCCAAAGTACTTGAGTTTCAACTTCAGTATCTGGCCTTCTAAGGAGCAGTCAGGGTTGATCTCCTCCAGGACTGATCGGTTTGATCGCCTTGCAGTCCAGGGGACTCGCAGGAGTCTTCTCCAGCACCATAGTTCAAAGGCCTCAATTCTTTTGCGTTCAGCCTTTCTTATGGTCCAACTTTCACAGCCATACATTGCAACTGGGAAAACCATGGCCTTGACTATACGTACTTTTGTTGGCAGGGTGATGTCTCTGCTTTTTAGTATGCTGTCTAAATTTGCCATAGCTTTCCTCCCCAGGAGCAAGCGTCTTTTAATTTCTTGGCTGCAGTCCCCATCTGTGGTGATCTTAGAGCCCAGAAAGATAAAATCTGTCACTACCTCCATTTCTTCCCCATCTATTTGCCAGGAATTGAGAGGGCCGGATGCCATGATTTTGGTTTTCTTAAAAAGAAAATTTTCTTTTCTTAAAGCCATCGCTCTGCTAAATGCCTAACTCCCACAGCCCTGTCTTCAGCCCAAAGATGTAGTAGGCTGCACTGCTGTTAAACGTATCTTCTCATCCTTCTCATCTTGCTCACCTCTCACCTTTCCTATTACCTTCTCCTATTGGTACAGTATGATTTATCCATTGTTGTCATATGATTTATGATGGTATCTTATGATTTATAATCTAGCGACTTATCACTTTGTTGTTTTTATGTACACTGAGAGCTGATGCATGGCTGGCTCAGGAATTCTGGGAGTTGAAGTCCACGAGTCATAAAAGAGCCAAGGTTGCCTACCCCTGCTATAGGGCATTGCATGCTAAAACAACTAGACACAAAAACATTTTCCCCCATGTGCCCTCACTCTGCTGAATGCCTAATGCCCACAGCACTGTCTTATGCCTAAGGATACCTAATCATGTAGTAGGACTGTGTTACTAGTATCCTTCTCATCTTTCCTATTACCTACTCCTCTCTTATGACCATCACTTTGTGGGTTGTATCTTATGAGCTATGGTTTATGATTTATCACTTTGTTGCTTATAGGTACACTGAGAGCTTATGCACCGGAGACAAATTCCTTGTGTGTCCAATCACACTTGGCCAATAAAGAATATTCTAATATTCTATTAATGTGACTGGGTATTTTCTGAAGCTCTGGCTGAGGAGATTTCCCTGGGTAAGTCACTGATAGGGTTAACCATGTTGTGAGAAGAAGACTCGCGTGGGAGGAATACTGATAGATTGACCACGTCTGGGTGACATTCATGGTATCTTCAGACAGCTAAGTGGGGTCTCATATGCAGTCTCTCCTAAGTAGAAATAGACTAGCAGTAATTGCCAAAATTACTCTGACATTTGCACTGTATTCTGCCATGTGGAAATGGGATTGCATTGGGAGAATGTAGATATAACGCTATTACGTTAAAAAAAAAAAAGGAAAATATTGTGAGGCCGAAGGAAGCACAGATGTGGGTGCGTTGAAGCACAGATCAAATTGGTCAATGACAAAAAAAATTCAGAACACACAAACACACACACACACAGACCCACTTGAATCTCTCTTGGTTGTTCTGCTGAGTTTGTAAATAGCAGGACGGAAGAGAAGGCACTGCATGCACAAGGTGAATTTTGGTGATAATAGGAAATATTTAGTCATGCATTCATTGTCCCACCGATATCAGAAATGATGAATAATGAGATGTATGGAACAGTCCAAGTCCTGCCGATACTTCTTCAACCTTCCATCCTCAGTCTCCAAAGATGGAGTTGATCTATTAAGACAGAGGTTGGTCTTCTTCCACCAAAGGTCAACAGCTGGCAGAAGAACATCCTCCAATCATTCCTCCTCAACTGGGAGGGGGGCAGAGCTGGGGTAAGCATTGATAAATGGCTAGGTTGACAGTATGGTTTAGCATGCAGCAAATGGAAGGGTGATTCTGAGGGAACCTGATGCTCAGTTGATGGCTCAAGAAAAACCTAAAAATATTCTCTGTTCTCCTAGGCTATCCTGTATAGACACCCCATCCAAGCCAATGCAGTCCTAGGCTGCATTAATAGAGGGATAGAATCAAAATCACACGGAGTTCCACTTTACCCAGCTTTAGTAAGGCCACACTTGGAATACTGCATCCAGTTCTGGTCACCACAATACAAAACAGATGTTGAGACTCTGGAAAGAGGGCAGAGAAGAGCAACAAGAAAGATTAGGGGACTGGAGGCTAAAATGAACGAAGGACGGTTGCAGGAATTGGGTACGTCTAGTTTAATAAAGATAAGGATTAGGGGTGACATGATAGCTGTGTTCCAATATTTGAGGGACTGCCACAAAGAAAAGGGGGTTAACCTCTTTTCCAAAGCACCAGAAGGCAGGACAAGAGACAATGGATGGAAACTCACCAAGGAGAGGAGCAACCTGGAATTAAGGAGAAACTTCCCAATGGTGAGAGCAATTAACCTTCAGAAGTTGTGGGCACTCCATCACTGGAGGCTTCCAAAAAAAGAGACTGGACAACCACTTGTCTGAAATAGGCTCTCCTGCTCGAGATGAGCAGAGGGCTGGACTAGAAGACCTCCGAGGTCCCTTCCAACTCTATTATTCTATGTTCTATCTTGGCCCAAAGCAAACTTTGTTATCAAAGCATCCATCGTGCCTGCAAAGGTGATCACAAACAACAGTCTGTTGTTTTGAAGAATGTCTTGTTCCAGAGCTAAAAATGAAGTCCCAACGCAGATGCTGTTTGGAGCAGCAAAGCTTCTGAAAAAAACGAGGGTGGGGTACGGTGGGAAACAACACTATTTATTGTGGTTACAGATGGGATTGTTTATTGTATATCCTCATCCAGAAGGGAAACCCAGTTAAGGTGGGCTTTGTTTTGCATCAAGCTATAAGATGGGCTAAAAAAAGAAAATATTGACTCAGAGGAAATGGCCTTTATAGGTTGCTTTTTGGGGCATTTGAGTGATCCTATTCCCCAAAGCACCTGAAGGCAGGTCAAGAAGCAACGGATGGAAACTAATCAAGGAGAGAAGCAACCTAGAACTGAGGAGAAACTTCCTGACAGTTAGAACAATTAACCAGTGGAACAACCTGCCTCCAGAAACGGTGAATGCTCCAACACTGGAAGTTTTAAAGAAGAGATTGGACAACATTTGTCTGAAATGGGATAGGGTTTCCTGGCTGAGCAGGGGGTTGGATTGGAAGACCTCCAAGGTCCCTTCCAGCTCTATTCTGATTGGTTGACTTCCAAAGTGACTTCCAACTCTGTTATTCTGTATTCAGAGTCCGTTAAGTATTGGAAGTATTTGTCTTGTCTGCCCTAAGCTTTCTCTTTGTTAGACCAAACATACTTAGTCCCCTCTAGGTAAAGCAATAGGAATAGCACTTAGATTTATATACTGCTTCCTAGTGCTTTACAGCCCTAACTCTAAGCAGTTTACAGAGTCAGCATCTTGGCCCCCAACAATCTGGGTCCTCATTTTACCCACCTCGGAAGGATGGAAGGCTGAGTCAACCTTGAGCCATTCAGAATTGAACTGCTGGCAGTCGGCAGAGTTTAGCCTGCAATCCTGCATTCTAACCACTGCGCCACTACGGCTTGTCTAGAGGCCCACCTGGATTTGTTTAGGGTTAAAATGTATAGCTACCCTGCAATAGGGCGCTTGCAACTGTCTACCATTTGCCCCAAAAGATCCTTTGTATAGTAGTGGCCAAAATTGTGGAAACCTTTTGGGAAAAGTGTATTTTTGAGATTTGATAGCTAATAACAATACTTTTTTTTGGGAGTAGTACCATAAAATTATATATCGATGGAAAGATAATTTAATCAAGAATGTAATGCAACAATGTTTGTTCAATTATCTGTACTGTATTCTATGAAAAGTTATAGACAAATAACCAGAAAAAGGAAGCACAACTTGCTTAGGTTGATCTCAGGTAGCTTTCCTTCATCTGATTGTAGCCAATGAGCATGAGTGTTTAGAGAGCCAATCGGGTGTCATCTTGTTTTGGCAATGAGCCAATCAGATCACAGTAGGATTCAGCGATTGATGTCATGTATTGAAGCTGAGAGGAGGACATTTGTCAGTGTGTTATGTGATCGCTATCAAGTTGGCTGGGTTTTTTTGTGTTCTTTCATTGAGTGAGCTTGTAAAACATAATAAAATTAAAGTCATGGTGCAAAGAGTTGACTGGTCGCCCAGAAAGCGATGTAAAATAGTATTATTAAGTGAACAAGGCTACAGTTATAAAGAAATTAGAAGAAAAATGGGTGGAAACTTAACCAAAGGTGGCATTTCTACTTTTCCCAAAAGGTTTCCACAATTTTGGCCACTACTGTACATAATTCAGGACAGCACCCTTGCTGGCATTCTCCTTATGCCAAAAGTTGTGCGGGCAGACAATTTAAACCAAGGTCAAAGTGCTTCATTCTTGATGGCCTTTGACTAACGCAGGGGTAGGCAACCTTGGCTCTTTTATGCCTCGTGGACTTCAACTCCCAGAATTCCTGAGCCAGCCACGCTGAGGGGAAAGGGAGAGGTTTCCAAGCTGAGCCATGCTGGCTCAGGAATTCTGGGAGTTGAAGTCCATGAGGCATAAAAGAGCCAAGGTTGCCTATCCCTAGACTAACGGAATTGCAAATTGAGACGATGTTTTCATTTCCATCCCAACGAGATCTTCTGGAACGAAGCAAAGATCTGATTAGGTCAAAACGTTGGTGGCCATTACCAAGATTTCTTTTCAAGCCCTTCCCCCTTCTAAGGATCCCTGGGACACGCATTCCTCTCGTTCACCATCCTGATGATGCCATTTTGATGAGGTGCGAGACTGCCCTTTGTTTCCGCGCTTCCGTTTATTAATGAATCATATGCGAAGATAACCTCTGCTTTATTTGAAATTTCAAAGAAAACCATTGTTTCACATAATGAAAGCCCCTGCTCTGTTTTCCCTTTCATTTCAGCCAAACAAAATCTCATTTTCTTCTCCGGGTTTTCGCCGAGCGCCGGTAGTTAATGATCTGCATTCTGCCAATTACTGGACTGTTTGGAGAGCCTCTGCTCTCTGTGTGTTTTTTTCCCCCTATCTCCTTTGATTTGCATATATATATATATATCTCCGAGAGGGAGATACAGCACAAAATTGCAGTGTAGGACAGGGAAAAGAGAAGACAAGAGTGAACTTAGAGTTGGGGGAATGAAATAATAGGAAGCTACTGTCATTAAGGATGCAAAAGATGTTTGCCACGGATTTCTGTGGGAGCGGTAATGTGAAGTCCACCATAGAGTCTTAGCTGCAACTCACTGTTGAACAGTGTTGAACAGTGCAGCAACAAATGGAACCTGATGTTGGGAAACGGTCAGCCAGGCTGCCAAGAGGGGTCAAGTGGGGAATTAGCCTTGAGTCCTTGCAGAGCTGCAAGAGAGATATGCCTGACCCCTCCCAAGGACAGTAAAGGTTATCTACTTGTTCCGAGGGAAAGGCAAGCTATATTCTATTCTATTCTATTCTGTTCTGTTCTATTCTATTCTATTCTATTCTATTCTATTCTATTCTATTCTATTCTATTCTATTCTATTCTGTTCTGTTCTGTTCTGTTCTGTTCTGTTCTGTTCTGTTCTGTTCTGTTCTGTTCTGTTCTGTTCTGTTCTGTTCTGTTCTGTTCTGTTCTACCCTACCTATCCTACCCTATCCTACCCTATCCTACCCTACCCTACTCTACTCTACTCCTATTCTATTCTATTGTATTCTATTGTATTCTATTCTATTCTATTCTATTCTATTCTATTCTATTCTATTCTATTCTATTCTATTCTATTCTATTCTATTCTATTCTATTCTATTCTATTCTTCTGTTTTCTATTCTATTCTATTCAATTCTTCTGTTTTCTCTTCTCTTCTCTTCCCTTCTTCATTATTCTCTTCTCTTCTCTTCTCTTCTCTTCTCTTCTCTTCTCTTCTCTTCTCTTCTTCCCTACCCTACCCTACCCTACCCTACCCTACCCTACCCTACCCTACCCTACCCTACCCTACCCTACTCTATTCTACTCTATTCTATTCTATTCTATTCTATTCTATTCTATTCTATTCTATTCTGTTCTGTTCTGTTCTGTTCTGTTCTGTTCTGTTCTGTTCTATTCTATTCTATTCTATTCTATTCTATTCTATTCTATTCTATTCTATTCTATTCTATTCTATTCTATTCTATTCTATTCTATTCTATTCTATTCTTATTGTAACAAAAAAGTTCATTGATTTATTCACAGGTTGAACTTAACTCATGGGTGTGTTTTTCCTTTCCTCTATAATACCATTGTAATTGGCCTATTTCCACAATTCTTGTAATGTCTCAGTTTCAGCCAGCTTTGTAGCCTGTTGAGTTTTCTCCATTCACCTGCAATCTCTGATGATCAAGCAGACTAATTTTGGCTGACTTGTTGTGGCTGTCAGTTTATAACACTTTCCATATGGATTGTGCTGTATGTTTATGTTTCCTACATCCCCCCCACACAAACTGGGCACACTGGTTTTCAGCCTTTGTCAGAAGCCAATGATCAAAAAGAAGAAAGAGAGAATGAGAGAGATTGAGAGAGAGAGAGAGAGAGAGAGAGAGAAAAGGAGAGAGAGAGAGAAGAAGAAGAAGAGGGAAGGAGAGAAACCACATGAGAGAGAACAAGAGAGAGAGGGAGAAGGAGAAGGAGAGAGACAATGAGAGAGAGAATGCAAGAGAGAGAGTGAGGAATGGGAGAGAAAGAGAGAGAGAGTGTGAGAGAGAAAGAATGAGAGAGAATGAGAGAGAATGTGTGTATGAGGGAAAGAGAAGGAGAGAGAGAGAGAAAAGGAGAGAGAGAGAAGGAGAGGGAAGGAGAGAAACAGTGAGAGAGAACAAGAGAGAGAGGAAGAGGGAGAGAGAAGGAGAGACAAAATGAGAGAGAAAGAGAGAATGTGTGTGTATAAGAGAATGAGAGTGAAAGAATGAGAGAGAGAATGAGGGAGAGAATGAGAGAGCGAATGAAAGAATGAAAGAATGAGAGAGAAAGAGAGAGAATGTGTTTGTGGGAGAGAATGAGAGAGAGATAATGAGACGGTACGAAAATGAGAAAGAGAGAGAGAGAATGTGTGTATGAGGGAGAGAATGAGAGAATGAAAGAATGAGAGAAAGAGAGAGAATGTGTTTGTGGGAGAGAATGAGAGAGAGATAATGAGAGAATACAAAAATGAGAAAGAGAGAGAGAGAATGTGTGTATGAGAGAGAATGAGAGAGAGAGAATTTGTGTGTGAGGGAATGAAAGAAAGACAGAATGAGAGAGTAAAAGAATGCAAAAGACAGAGAGAGAATGTGTGCACGAAAGAGAAAGACAACTAGAGAGAGAGAAAAGGAGAGAGAGAGAGGGAAGGAGAGAAATAGTGAGAGAGAACAAGAGGGAGAGGGAGAGGGAGAGAGAAGGAAAGACAGAATGTGAGAGAGAAAGAGAGAGAGAATGTGTGTGTATAAGAGAATGAGAGTGAAAGAATGAGAGAGAGAAAATGAGGGAGAGAATGAGAGAGAAAATGAAAGATGAAAGAATGAGAGAGAAAGAGAGAGAATGTGTGTGTATAAGAGAATGAGAGTGAAAGAATGAGAGAGAGAAAATGAGGGAGAGAATGAGAAAGAATGAGAGAATGAAAGAGAGAGAAAGAGAGAGAATGCTTTTGTGGGAGAGAATGAGAGAGAGAGAGAGAGAGAGAGAGAGAGAGAGAGAGAGAGAGAGAGAGAGAGAGAGAGAGAGAGAGAGAGAGAGAGAGCGCACACAAAAACCTTCAGTGATAAAAAGATGAATTTGCTATTCAAATGCAATTACACTGAGTGGAAAAATATAAATATATATATTTAAACATTCTAAATATTTTAGAGGGCTATAAATATTCATTACATATCTTCCCTGTACGTATTTTTTATTTTTTTATTAAAAAAATGGAGCCTTCACTTCCATTCTCTTGATGCTACTGGAGATAAAATCATCCTTAACAGAAATAGAACAATTATGGTTAGGCCAGCTGGAGTGATAAATCAAAAGAAAGCAGTGAGATTAGCCTCCCCAAATGGAAATAAATAGGCGTTCAGGCCTGAGAATGAGCAGAATGGCACACGCAAAATACACAATGCGCTCTGAACCGTGCCCTTTCTCAGCCACAAACCACAACATTGGAAACACACAAAGCTGTTCTTTGCTAAGCCACCTTGTGGGTCTAGTTACCCCACTACAGCTAGTCCTGGACTTAACAACAGCTCGTTTAGTGACCGCTCAAAGTTACAACGGCACTGAAAAAAAGTGAATTATGACCGTTTTTCACACTTACGACCGCTGCAGCATCCACACGATCATGGGATCAAAATTCAGACGCTCAGCAACTGGTTCGTATTTATGACGGTCGCGGTGTCCCCGGGGGTCACGTGATCCCCTTTTGCGACCTTCTGACAAGCAAAGTCCACGGGGAAGTCAGATTCACTTAACAACCAGGTAACTAACTTAACAACCGCATGATCCACTGAACAAGAAGTCATAAAATGGGGCACTTAATGTATGTCTCACTTAGCCACAGTGTCATGGTTCCGACAGATGATACTCTTCAAAGAACTTCGAGGCATTGTTTACCTTAAAGAATCTTTATTCAAAATAACATGGCATCGGCACGTACGTGGTTGAAGCCAAAATCTGAATTCCCCTCCCCTAAACATAAATTCCCTCCTCCAATTAACAATCATAAATCACATTCTCCAATTAGTTTGAAATGCAGACCTTCCCTCCAGTTCTGTAATCCGCCATTTCTTATCATCTCTTATTTCAAACAACCTTGAGGAATACTCTACTGCGATGTTGTTATGTCTAACTAATCCCCATACAAATTCTTCCCCCTCCCCCTCAGCATCATTTAATTCTAACTCTAAAAGTAACACACAGGTTAAAGAGAAAATGGCTGAGTCTTCATATATTGTCAAAGCAAGAACATCCGATGTTAGCAGCGTTGACACACAGAAATGTTGGGCTCAATTGTGGTTGTACGTCGAGGACTTACCCATACTTTCTGGGAGGTTTTTCACGTACACACACCCAAACCAGCAACACACACAATGTCCAATTATGGTACCTCCGCTACTAACGGGAAAACTTGATGCTGGCTGAAGACACAACATCCATGTTCAACTAGCGAAAAAGACAATTCCTCTGCCATTCTCTCCTCTTCTTTAAGCATCTCTTTCATAGCTTCAAGTTCAGAAGTAACTGAATTCTGAGCCAAGACAGGCCCATCTCACTTAGTGTAACTGGTATATTCCATGTTTTGCATTAAATTATACAGTTCTGTCAGGTACGGTCACTGTTTACAGGTCGTTCCCGGCTTACGACCACAACCGAGTCCAGATTTCTGTTGCTAAGCGGGACAGTTGCCAAGTAATTTTTGCCCCGTTTTACAACCTTGCCACAATTGTTAAGTGAATCACTGTAGCTAAGTTAGTTCACACGGTCGTTAAGTGAATCTAGCTTCACCACTTGTCGGAAGGTCGCAAAAGGGGATCACATGACCCCGGGACACGGCAACTGTTGTAAACATGAGTCAATTACCAAGCCTCTGAATTTTGATCATGTGACCACGGGGATGCTGCAATGGTGTGAAAAACAGTCATAAGTCGCTTTTTCCGATGCCGTTGTAATTCCGAACAGTCACCAAACAAACAGTTGTAAGTTGTGGACCATCTGTACTTTCTTTATGTCTGAATTAGCACTGGCAATGGGTGTTAGACTGAAGAACCCTACATTCTAAGGAAATCCAAAGTTATATTCTATTCCCAGCCTCTCCTGCGTGCTACCACAGAGAATTCCGAAGATCATGTCAGAGCATGCACAGTCTTATTGCACTGAGGTAACCCAGGAGTAAATACAGTACACAGTGGTTTGTATTTAAATGATTTATATTACACACTATCTACAAATATACACTAGAAACAAAATACATATATGTGGTCATGCAGCAAACTCCAATATACAGCAATTACAGCAGTCAAACGGACAAGAGAGAAAGACTCCAGCAAAAAACTTCCCTTTTATACTCAGCCTCTTAAAGGGACAGACACAGACCCTGCTGAGTCATTCCCATTCTTGCATCATCCACCTTACACTACATCCTTACATAAGCTGTTTAACCTTTAAATCATTATCCTACAACATTCACTTCTCTTTTGTACAGTCCTCTCTTCACCAATCTTCAGTCTCCTTGATATCCCATAATTCCATCCAATCCCACTGAAGGACCTCATGAGAATTCCTACTGCCATTTTTTTCTTCTTCTTCTTCTTCTTCTTCTTCTTCTTCTTCTTCTTCTTCTTCTTCTTCTTCTTCTTCTTCTTCTTCTTCTTCTTCTTCTTCTTCTTCTTCTTCTTCTTCTTCTTCTTCTTCTCTTCTTCTTCTTCTTCTTCTCTTCTTCTTCTTCTTTTCTTCTTCTTCTTCTTCTGTCTTCTTTCTTCTCTTCTTCTTTCTTCTTCTCCTCCTCCTCCTCCTCCTCCTCCTCCCCCTCCTCCTCCTCCTCCTCCTCCTCCTCCTCCTCCTCCTCCTCCTTGTTCCTGCCATCCTGGCAGCCTCAACCATTGTTATTTGACGCTGTTGTACAACAGGTCCTGTTCTTAACCAGTACATATTATATTGTGTTGTGTGCCTATTGTTCTCTTTCCCGAAATGAAGTTTTGCATAAGGAGCAAGCTGCATGTAGGGGCATCTGTGGAGAGTCAGATGGCCACAAAAGTCATGATGGTGGATATGACTGGGTGATCTAAGACCCACCCGTGTTTTACAAATCTCCCACATGCAAAATAATTTTGAAAAGCCAGGATTTTCACTGTGTAGCCACAACTGCCATCTTGACTTTTTTTTTTTGATGTCCCTGCAGATACCCTTTGATCCTGACCATCCCTTCTCCTCAGCTTCAGAAAGACCCGATCCTGAAAACTGCAACGAATCCTTGCTGAATCTCTTAAGAACGGAAATCGGAACGGACAATAGCAAGATTCAATATTAGCCAGACATCATTACTTCTATGAAATATTGACTCCAGAACACGGGTTTAGCCTGCAGTGGAAGATGGTCATAAATAATTCAGACTTAACTACCCTTGCCGCTAATAAACAAACAAGGCTAGCACGGAGAGATGGGGGGGGGCTGGCCTGATTTTTATAAATGGTGTTTGTTTCTTTACTTACCGGTATTAACATTCCGTGGCTGCAAAGCCTTTCTCCCACTCATTAGTCCCAATTTGGCTGTCTGAGTTACAATTTCATCAGGAATGTTTCAACAACAGGCCGGGGTCTCTTACACGGATTGTGTCATCCATTCTCGCAGCTAATTAAAGAGGCCCAAAGTTTGAAAAGCATACACGGGCCTAATTGCCATGGGATTTGGGAACATATAAACGTATATTTAATACACAAGTCTATGCGCTGAATATCATTTGGTTTCTGAGTTCCGTTCAGGATGCTGCTGGTTATCTAACTCAATGCCTGGACACCTATAGGATTGTTGTTGCTGTTGTTCTGCTGCTAAGTCAAGTCCAGCTCTTCTTGACCTTATGGACCACAGCACGGTAGGACCCCCTTATTCTCCACTGTCTCCAGGAGTTGGCCCAAATTCATGTTCGTTGTGTCAGTGATGCTATTTAACCATCTCCTCCTTTGCTGTCCCCTTCTCATTTTGCCTTCCATCTTTTCCAACATCAGGGTCTTTCCCAAGGAGTCCTCTCTTCTCATTTGGTGGCTGAACTATCTGAGCTTCAGCTTCAGTAGCTGTCCTTCCAAGGAACATCCTTCTCCTGTTCTCCACAAACCCCATCCCCTTCTAGCACTGATGATATTCCCACCAGACTCAGAGAGAGAACCATTGTCCTCCTCCTCCTCCTCCTCCTCCTCCACAAACCCCACCCCCTTCTAGCACTGATGATGTTCCCTGGTTGGGTCCTAAAACTTCTGCAAGAAACCCACCAAGCTCAGAGAGCACCAAGGACCCCACATTCCTCCTCCTCCTCCTCCTCCTCCTCCACAAACCCCACCCCCTTCTAGCACTGATGATGTTCCCTGGTTGGGTCATGAAACTTCTGCAAGAAACCCACCAAGCTCAGAGAGCACCAAGGACCCCACATTCCTCCTCCTCCTTCATCTCCTCCTCCCTCCTCCCCTCCTTCCTACTCCTCCTCCTCACAAAACCCCACCCCTTCTAGCAGGATGAGGTCAATGTTGGGTCCTGGAAAAATTTGCAAGAAAACCACCAAGCTCAGAGAGCACCAAGGACCCCACATTACCTCCCTCCTCCTCCTCCTCCGCCTCCTCCTTCTCCTCCTCCTCCACAAAACCCAGCCCCCTTCTAGCCCTGATGACGTTCCCTGGTTGGGTCATGAAACTACTGCAAGTAAACCACCAAGGTCAGAGAGCACCAAGGACCCCACATTCCTCCTCCTGCTCCTCCTGCTCCTCCTGCTCCTCCTGCTCCTGCTCCTGCTCCTCCTCCTCCTCCACAAACCCCATCCCCTTCTAGCACTGATGATGTTCCCTGGTTGGGTCATGAAACGTCTGCAAGAAACCCACCAAGCTCAGAGAGCACCAAGGACCCCACATTATCACTCCTGCTCTCCCGCTCCTCTGCTCATCCTGTCCTGCTCCGGATCCTACTCCTCCTCCACAAACCCATCCCCTTCTAGACAACGATGATGTTCCCTGGTTGGGTCATGAAACGTCTGCAAGAAACCCACCAAGCTCAGAGAGCACCAAGGACCCCACATTTCAACCTGAGCTAGGAATATTCTCCTCTATCGAGACTTTTTATTTACATTCACACCCACCCACCCGCCCGCCCCTATTTACAACTCTAAGAATTTACTAGACTAACAGAAGCCAAAATGCCAGCCTCCAACAGGTTCAGGATGCCTCTGAACTGTGCTGTGGATGGCGATGCATTCATCTCTCTGGGAAAGGATAAAAATAAACCAGTAATTGGAGTTTGCTGCGCGAGAACAAGCTTTAGAGGGGACAGCAGCCCACTTTTCTTGTAAATCCTCACTTTGTGGCTAGTTATCTCTTCTCCAGCAGCCTCCCAGGAAGGACCAAGCGCTTCCCCAGCAGTCCCTTTTATCAAAATGTTCACATTTTGGGGCTGCTTGAGCTGAAAAAGAGAGAGAGCAAACGGCAAAGACGTCAACTTAACATCAGCTCTGGGGCTGAATCCCAGGCATTTTTCCTTCTCAAAAAAGGGGAAGGGGGAATTTGGCCAGCGAAACAAAAAAGTCTCAATGAAGCATCGTTGGGGAAGACCTAAAAGGGAGGCGTGACAGTTAATCACATTCACAACAGAAAAGCCAAGATGGACGTTCAGTTCTTAAGCTCTGACTTGCTGCCCTGACATTTAGATTTAAGACCAGATCGATTGCTTGGATCTTGTATCGATTTTTTTTTCTTTTACAAAATAAACTTTATCAAATGGTGGACAATCCCCGATAACTCTCTTCTTCTTCTTCTTCTTCTTCTTCTTCTTCTTCTTCTTCTTCTTCTTCTTCTTCTTCTTCTTCTTCTTCTTCTTCTTCTTCTTCTTCTTCTTCTTCTTCTTCTTCTTCTTTTTCTTTTTCTTTTTCTTTCTTCTTCTTCTTCTTCTTCTTCTTCTTCTTCTTCTTTTTCTTCTTCTTTCTTCTTCTTCTTCTTCTTCTCTTCTTCTTTTCTTTTTCTTCTTCTTCTCTTCTTCTATTCTTCTTCTTCTTTTTTCTTATTCTCTTCTTATCTTCTTCTTCTTCTTCTTCTTTCTCTTCTTATTCTTCTCTTTATTCTTCTTCTTGCTGCTTCTTCTTCTCTTCTCTTCTTCTTCTTCTTCTTCTTCTTCTTCTTCTTCTATTTCTTATTCTCTTATTCTATTCTTCTTCTTCGTTTCTTCTTCCTCCTCCCCTCCTCCTCCTCCTCCTCCTCCTTCCTCCTCCTCCTCCTCCTCCTCCTCCTCCTCCTCCTCCTCCTCCTTCTTCTTGGAGTTTCAAAGTATTTAGGCTCATGTTGTGCAATGTACATTGTACAATGTGCAATGTCAACACTTAGAAAAGGGGGACTTTGGACAGTAATGGGGAAATCTCATTCTTGTTTGAATTCCTCCCTCCCTCCCTCTTTCCTTCCTTTTTTTCTCCCTCCCTTCCCTTCCCTCCTCTCTCCTCTTTTTCTTTTCCCCTTCTCCTTCCTTCCTTCTCTCTCCCTCCCTCTCTCCCTCCTTCCCATTTGCTTCCTTCTTTTCTCCCTCCCTCCCTCCCCTTCTTTCTTTCTTTATCTTTTCCATTTCTCCTTCCCTCCCTCCTTCCCCATTTCCTTCCTTTTCTCCTTCCCTTCCCTCCTCTCTCCTTTCTTTCTTTCCCTGTCACCTTCCTTCCTCAATTCCTTCCTTCCATTCTCTTTCCTTTCTTCCTTCCTTCTCACTCTCCCTCCCCATTTCCTTCCTTCTCTCCTCCCTCCCTTCCCTTTCCTCCTCTCTCCTTTCTTTCTCATTTCCCCATCCCCTTCCTTCCTCAATTCCTTCCTTCCATTCTCTTTTCCTCCCTCCCTCCCTTCCTTCCCACTCTCCCTCCCCATTTCCTTCCTTCTTTCCTCTGTCCCTTCCCATCCCTTCCCTCCCCTCCCCTCCTCTCTCCTTTCTTTCTCTTTTCTCTTCTCTTCCTTTCCTTAATTCTTTCCTTCCATTCCTTCCTTCTCTCTCTCTCTCTCTCTCTCTCTCTCTCTTTCTGATTTTTAGAGCCATTATTTTCACACTTCCACTTTTATAGTGTGGTGTTCCAGGACAAATGGGGAAAACCTGACTTAACGAGCATTTTCCATTTTCTTCTGCTTTCCTTCATCCCATCCTCTGGGAAGGTTCCCCCCCCCTATATAACTTGGGGAGACGTTAATTATACCTCATGATTTACATTCAAAATAGCTCCAGACAGGTAATTGTTATTGCCTGGGCTGAGAAGACATTGAGGTATTATAAAGGGAGATGACAAAACTCTCCCCTCTCAAGGATTAAAGTCCTTGCTCAACTTTAAGTTCATTAAAATAAATAAAGAAATAAATGAAAGAGGGGAAAAAAAAACACCACCCGTCCTTGATCCTCTTAGCGTATTTGTGAGGTTGGAGGAAATATGATTGGCAAGACGGAAGGCCTCGTGACACGGTTTCCCCCTTCAGGCCTAGCGGATTGACCGATTTGCATATTTATTAAATAATTTATATTCTACAAAGGGCTTATCCACTACCAAAAGGTTGGGTCTTCTTTTCAGCCGAAGAAGAAGCACCAATGAGCATCGGGGACGTGAACCTCTCACAACTTGGAGCTTAACAAAACAAGTCCCAGCTACTAATTATTGGCTGCCTTTACCTGACATTAAGCAAATCACTGCAGTTGTTAGTGCATCGTGGTCATTAAGCGAGTCCATCTTCCCCCCCACTGAATTTGCTTTTCTGGAGCTGGGTGGGAAGATTGCAAAGGGCGATCCAATGACCCAAGGATGCTGCAAGCATTGTCAATCGGACCAGCCATGTCACTTTTTTTTCAGTATAGTTGTAACTTTGAGTGGTCATTAAACAAAGAATGGTTGCAAGTGGAGGACTATCTGCATGGCAAGCTCTTCATTCCGGACACAATGTCCCCAGCCAGAGCTATGTTATGGCATTGGGGGCAGAGGTGGGGGAGGG
>JALGBA010003186.1:0-24102 GCA_023970755.1 Azemiops feae | reverse complement strand
AGAAAAAAAACCGGACTTTCTGTTTCTTTATTTTCTTGCATTGCACTTGATTTCTGTGTCTTTTAAGGGTACAGGGAAGGGATTGGGGGGTGTTTGTGTGCACGTGGAAGAGCTCAGAAGGGCAAACCAGCTAACTCAGGAGTCTACAGACTTAGCAACTTTAAGACCTGTGGACTTCAACTCCCAGAATTCCGCAACCAGCCATGAGGGCTGAGGAATCCTGGGAGTTGAAGTCCACAAGTCTTAAAAGTGCCAAGTTTGAAGGCCCCTGAACTAGCTGGTAGTGGTGCATATTAATAAACATGGATAAATTTATCATACATTTATCAGTGCAAAGGAAAAGTAATTCAGTAAAGGAACAAAAGAGCATAGCATGAGGGCATGCAAAGAGTGCCCTCCTGTGGTTATTTTGGCCATAGCGGCCATAAAGGGACTACAAAGACCATCTATAGCACAGGGCTTGCAAATGGTGCCTTCCTGTGGTTATTTTGGCCATAGCGGCCTGACAGGGTCTACAAAGACCATCTATAGCACAGGGCATGAAAAGGGTGCCCTACTGTGGTTATTTTATGTATAGCAGCCTGCAAGGGACTACAGCGACCATATATAACACAGGGCGTGCAAAGACTGCGCTCCTGTGGTTCTTTTGGAATAGCAGCCACCCAAGGAAATAAACCTTACCCCAAAGAGGGCAAAAAAGTCAGGCTTTCCTAAAATGTGTTGGTCACTGCGTTCGTCATTGGGGACAAATGTCATCAGAATGCGGCATTACCTCGACCTAAACTCTCCTTAACCGCAAAAATGGTTCAAAGTCAGGCGTAGTCTCTCCTGCACTCAAAAGAGGGCAAAAAAGTCAGGCTTTCCCAAGAAGTGAAAGACTATGTCTGTTATTGGGGTGGCAAAAAGTATAGAAGCAGCCTACGTTCGAACTAACGTTCCTAACCGCAAAGGTATGGTCAAAAGACAGGCAGTAGTCTCTCTTACCCTTAGAGGCAAAAAATGTCAGGCTTTCCTAGGTATGAAAGGACTATGTGGTTATTTGGGGGGCAAATCATCAGAAGGCTTTATCATTATATTACATTATTAGGAAGCCTTGATATTAATCATAATAGAGCAACGGAGGCCCAAGGCTGCAGAACAGGCACAGAAGAAGGAAACCTGCTTCAAAACACTTAAAACGAGTTAAAAAGGCCTATGATGGCCTACGTGCTAATGCTATGGGACAGAAAGCAGTGCCCTCCAGTGGACAAGGCAGGAATAGCAGCCACACAAGGAAATAAACCTTACCCCAAAGAGGGCAAAAAAGTCAGGCTTTCCTAACATATCACAAACTGTGTTGGTCATTTTGGGGGCAAAGTCATCAGAATGCAGCCTTACGTCGACCTAACTCTTTTCTAACCCCAAAATGGGTCAAAAGTCAGGCCGTAGTCTTTCTTTACACAAAAGAGGGCAGAAAAGTCAGGCTTTCCCAAGATATGAAAGACTATTTTTGTTATTTAGGGGCAAAGTCATCAGAATGCAGCCTTAGGTTCACCTTACTCTATTCTAACCCCAAAATGGGTCAAACCTAAGGCCCTAGTCTTTCCTTACCCAAAAGAGGGCAAAAAAGTCCATAAGGAGGCGGCTGGATGTCGGCAGGAGAGACTGATTGGGTCCAGCTGATTGGTGCTCCTGCCGGGAGCTGGAGGTGAACTGAAGAAAAGGGAGGGGGGAGAGAGGAGAGGGTATAAAAGAACGTGGTTTGGGTGGGGAAAGGGGAAAAAAGACACCAGGAAAGGTTTAATCGCTTTAAACAAATGTAATTAGTTTTACCCACTTTTATTCAGTCTGTCTGTGGCTTTTACAAAGTTTTCTTTGAAAGTAAACAGGCTTAATTAAAAGCTAAAGCTTTTTGCAATTGCCGGAACCTTCCAGAACCTTCCAGAACAGATTTGCAACATTGTGACACGTGACACGCCTGAGGCAGTTAAAGAGAAAAAAAATGGAGTATCTGTTTCTTTATTTTCTTGCATTGCCTTGATTTTCTGCGTCTTTAATGGGTACAGGGAAGGGATTGGGGGGTGTTTGGTGCACGAGGAAGAGCTCAGAAGGGCAAACCAGCTAAATCAGGAGTCTCAGAATTAGCAACTTTAAGACCCCGTGGACTTAACTCCTAGAATTCCCAACCAGCCATGAGGGCTGAGGAATCCTGGGAGTTGAAGTCACAAGTCTTAAAAGTGCCAAGTTTGAAGACCCCTGAACTAGCTGGTAGTGGTGCATATTAATAAACATGGATAAATTTATCATACATTTATCAGTGCAAAGGAAAAGTAATTCAGTAAAGTAACAAAAGAGCATAGCATGAGGGAATGCAAAGAGTGCCCTCCTGTGGTTATTTTGGCCATAGCGGCCAGAAAGGGACTACAAAGACCATCTATAGCACAGGGCTTGCAAACGGTGCCTTCCTGTGTTTATTTTGGCCATAGCGGCCTGACAGGGACTACAAAGACCATCTATAGCACAGGGCATGAAAAAGGTGCCCTACTGTGGTTATTTTATGTATAGCAGCCTGCAAGGGACTACAGCGACCATATATAACACAGGGCGCGCAAAGACTGCGCTCCTGTGGTTCTTTTGGAATAGCAGCCACCCAAGGAAATAAACCTTACCCCAAAGTGGGCAAAAAAGTCAGGCTTTCCTAAAATGTGTTGGTCACTGCGTTGGTCATTTTGGGGACAAAGTCATCAGAATGCGGCATTACCTCGACCTAACTCTCCTCTAACCGCAAAATGGGTCAAAAGTCAGGCCGTAGTCTCTCCTACCCAAAAGAGGGCAAAAAAGTCAGGCTTTCCCAAGACATGAAAGACTATGTTTGTTATTTGGGGGGGCAAAGTCATCAGAATGCAGCCTTACGTCGACCTAACTGTTTCCTAACCGCAAAGTGGGTCAAAAGTCAGGCCGTAGTCTCTCCTTACCCATAGAGGGCAAAAAAGTCAGGCTTTCCTAAGGTATGAAAGACTATTTTGGTTATTTGGGGGGCAAAGTCATCAGAATGACTTTATTATTATTATTACAATTAGAAGCCTTGATATTAATATAATAGGAGCAACGGAGCCCAAGGGCTGCAGAACAGGCACAGAAGAAGGAAACCGACTTCAAAACACTTAAACGAGTTAAAAAAGGCCTATGAGGCCTAAGTGCTAATGCTATGGGACGAAAGCAGTGCCCTCCAGTGGACAAGGCAGGAAATAGCAGCCACACAAGGAAATAAACTTACCCCAAAGCGGGCAAAAAAGTCCGCTTTACTAACATATCACAAACTGGTTGGTCATTTTGGGGCAAAGTCATCACGGGAATGCAGCATTACGTCGACCGTAACTCTTTTCTACAACCCCAACATGGTCAAAAAGAAGGCCGTAGTCTTTCTTTACCCAAAAGAGGGCAGAAAAAGTCGGCATATTCCCAAGATAGAAAGACTATTTGTTATTTTAGGGGCAAAAGTCATCAGAATGCAGCCTTAGGTTCACCTTACTATATTCTAACCCCAAAATGGGTCAAACCAAAGGCCCTAGTCTTTCCTTACCCAAAAGAGGGCAAAAAAGTCCCTAAGGAGGCGGCTGGATGCCGGCAGGAGAGACTGATTGGGTCCAGCTGATTGGTGCTCCTGCCGGGAGCTGGAGGTGAACTGAAGAAAAGGGAGGGGGGAGAGAGGAGAGTGTATAAAAGAACGTGGTTTGGGTGGGGAAAGGGGAAAAAAGACACCAGGAAAGGTTTAAACACTTTAAACAAATGTAATTAGTTTTGCCCCCTTTAATTCAGTCTGTGGCTTTTACAAAGTTTTCTTTGAAAGTAAACAGGCTTAATTAAAAGCTAAAGCTTTTCGCAATTGCCGGAACCTTCCAGAACCTTCCAGAACAGATTTGCAACATTGTGACACGTGACACGCATGAGGCAGTTAAAGGGAAAAAAAACGGAGTTTCTGTTTCTTTATTTTCTTGCATTGCACTTGATTTCTGTGTCTTTAAGGGTACAGGGAAGGGATTGGGGGGGTGTTTGTGTGAACGTGGAAGAGCTCAGAAGGGCAAACCAGCTAACTCAGGAGTCTACAGACTTAGCAACTTTTAGACCTGTGGACTTCAACTCCCAGAATTCCTCAACCAGCCATGAGGGCTGAGGAATCCTGGGAGTTGAAGTCCACAAGTCTTTAAAGTGCCAAGTTTGAAGACCCCTGAACTAGCTGGTAGTGGTGCATATTAATAAACATGGATAAATTTATACATTTATCAGTGCAAAGAAAACTTATAATTCAGTAAAGGAACAAAGAGCATAGCTGCAGGGCATGCATAAGAGCTGCCTTCCTGTGGTTATTTTGGCCCATAGCGGCCTACAGAACTACAAAGACATCTATAGCACAGGGCATGTAAAGAGAGCCACCTGTGGTTATTTTGGGCATAGCGGCTGACAGGACTACAAAGACCATCTATAGCACAGGGCATGAAAAGGGTGCCCTACTGTGGTTATTTTATGTATAGCAGCCTGAAAGGGACTACAGCGACCATATATAACACAGGGCACGCAAAGACTGCGCTCCTGTGGTTGTTTTGGAATAGCAGCCACCCAAGGAAATAAACCTTAACCCAAAGAGGGCAAAAAAGTCAGGCTTTCCTAAAATGTGTTGGTCACTGCGTTGGTCATTTTGGGGACAAAGTCATCAGAATGCGGCATTACCTCGACCTAACTCTCCTCTAACCGCAAAATGGGTCAAAAGTCAGCCGTAGTCTCTCCTTACCCAAAAGAGGGCAAAAAAGTCAGGCTTCCCAAGGAATGAAAGACTATGTTGTTCATTTGGGGGGGGCAAAAGTCAGCAGAAGGCAGCCTTACGTCGACCTAACGTTCCAACCGCAAAAGTGGGTCAAAAGTCAGACGTGGTTCTCCTAACCATAGAGGGCAAAAAATGTCAGCTTCCTAAGGTATGAAAGACTATGGCTGGATATTGGGGCGGCAAATCATCAGAACGACTTTATTAATTATTACATTATTAGAGCATTGATATTAATCATAATAGAGCAACGGCGAGCCCAAGGGCTGCAAGAACAGGCACAGAAGAAGGAAACCTGCTTCAAACACTTAAACCGAAGTTAAAAAGGCCTTGATGGCCTAAGTGCTATGCTCTGGGACAGAAGAAAAACATTGCCATCAGTGGACAAGGCAGGGAATAGCAGCCACACAAGGAAAAAAACCTTACCCCAAAGAGGGCAAAAAAGTCAGGCTTTCCTAACATATCACAAACTGTGTTGGTCATTTTGGGGGCAAAGTCATCAGAATGCAGCCTTACGTCGACCTAACTCTTTTCTAACCCCAAATTGGGTCAAAAGTAAGGCCGTAGTCTTTCTTTACCCAAAAGAGGGCAGAAAAGTCAGGCTTTCCCAAGATATGAAAGACTATTTTTGTTATTTTAGGGGCAAAGTCATCAGAATGCAGCCTGAGGTTCACCTTACTCTATTCTAACCCCAAAATGGGTCAAACCTAAGGCCCTAGTCTTTCCTTACCCAAAAGAGGGCAAAAAAGTCCCTAAGGAGGCGGCTGGATGCCGGCAGGAGAGACTGATTGGGTCCAGCTGATTGATGCTCCTGCCGGGAGCTGGAGGTGAACTGAAGAAAAGGGAGGGGAGAGAGGAGAGGGTATAAAAGAACGTGGTTTTTGGGTGGGGAAAGGGGGAGAAAAAAACGACACCAGGAAAGTTTTTAAACGCTTTAAACAAATGTAATTAAGTGTGTACCCCTTTTAATTCAGCTGTCGTGGCTTTACAAAGGTTCTTGAAAGTAAACAGGCTTAATTAAAAGCTAAAAGCTTTGGCAATTGACGGAAACTTCGAACTTCCAGAACAGATTTGACAACATGTGACACGTGACACGCTGAGGCAGTTAAAGAGAAAAAAAAAGGAGTTTTGTTTCTTTATTTCGTGCATTGCCTTGATTTCTGGTTCTTTCAAGGGTACAGGGAGGGATTGGAGGTGTTTGGGTGCACGTGGAAGAGATCAGAAGGGCAAACCAGCTAACTCAGGAGTCTACAGACTTAGCAACTTTAAGACCTGTGGACTTCAACTCCCAGAATTCCTCAACCAGCCATGAGGGCTGAGGAATCCTGGGAGTTGAAGTCCACAAGTCTTAAAAGTGCCAAGTTTGAAGACCCCTGAACTAGCTGGTAGTGGTGCATATTAATAAACATGGATAAATTTATCATACATTTATCAGTGCAAAGGAAAAGTAATTCAGTAAAGGAACAAAAGAGCATAGCCTGAGGGCATGCAAAGAGTGCCTCCTGTGGTTATTTTGGCCATAGCGGCCAGAAAGGGACTACAAAGACCATCTATAGCACAGGGCTTGCAAACGGTGCCTTCCTGTGGTTATTTTGGCCATAGCGGCCTGACAGGGACTACAAAGACCATCTATAGCACAGGGCATGAAAAGGGTGCCCTAGTGTGGTTATTTTATGTATAGCAGCCTGAAAGGGACTACAGCGACCATATATAACACAGGGCACGCAAAGACTGCGCTCCTGTGGTTCTTTTGGAATAGCAGCCACCCAAGGAAATAAACCTTACCCCAAAGAGGGCAAAAAAGTCAGGCTTTCCTAAAATGTGTTGGTCACTGCGTTGGTCATTTTGGGGACAAAGTCATCAGAATGCGGCATTACCTCGACCTAACTCTCCTCTAACCGCAAAATGGGTCAAAAGTCAGGCCGTAGTCTCTCCTTACCCAAAAGAGGGCAAAAAAGTCAGGCTTTTCCCAAGACGTGAAAGACTATGTTTGTTATTTGGGGGGGCAAAGTCATCAGAATGCAGCCTTACGTTGACCTAACTGTTTCCTAACCGCAAAGTGGGTCAAAAGTCAGGCCGTAGTCTCTCCTTACCCATAGAGGGCAAAAATGTCAGGCTTTTCTAAGTATGAAAGACTATGTTTGGTTATTTGGGGGCAAAGCATCAGAATGACTTTATTATTATTATTACATTATTAGAAGCCTTGATATTAATCATAATAGAGCAACGGGAGGCCCAAGGGCTGCAGAACAGGCACAGAAGAAGGAAACCTGCTTCAAAACACTAAACCGAGTTAAAAAGGCCTATGATGGCCTAAGTGCTAATGCTATGTGACAGAAAGCATTGCCCTCCAGTGTACAAGGCAGGAATAGCAGCCACACAGGAAATAAACCTTACCCAAAGAGGGCAAAAAGTCAGGCGTTCTACATATCACAAACTGTGTTGGTCATTTGGGGGGCCATCGTCAGAATGCGCCTTAGTCGACCTAACTCCTTTTCTAACCCCCAAAATGGGTCAACGTCCATGCCGTAGTCGTTCTTTACCCACAAGAGGGCAGAAAAGTCAGGCTTATCCCAAGATATGAAGACTATTTTTTGTTATTTTAGGGGCAAAGTCATCAAATGCAGCTTAGGTTCACCTACTCTATTCTAACCAATGGGTCAAACCTAAGGCCGCTAGTCTTCTCCTTACCCAAACGAGGGCAAAAATTCCCTAAGGGAGGCAGCTGGATGCCGCAGGAGAGACTGATTTGGGTCCCAGCTGATTGGTGCTCCTGCCGGGAGCCTGGAGGTGAACTGAAGAAAAGGGAGGGGGGAGAGAGGAGAGGGTAAAAAGAACGTGGTTTGGGTGGAGAAAGGGGAAAAAAGACACCAGGAAAGTTTAAACGCTTTAAACAAATGTAGATTAGTTTTACCCGCACCTTTAATTCAGGTCTGTCTGTGTCTTTTACAAAGTTTTATTTGAAAGTAAAGAGGTCTTAATTAAAAGCTAAAGCTTTTGGTAATTGCAATTGCCGGAACCTTCCAGAACCTTCAGAAACAGATTTGCAACATTGTGACAACGTGACACCCTGAGGCATTAAAGAGAAACCACACGGGAGTTCTGTTTCTTTATTTTCTCTTGCATTGCCACTTGATTTCTGTGTCTTTAAGGTACAGGGAAGGGATTGGGGGGGGTTTGTTTCACGTTGAGAGCTTCGAGAAGGGCACCCAGCTATATCAGGAGTCTACAGACTTAGCAACTTTAGACCTGTGGACTTCACTCCCAGAATTCCTCACCAGCCATGAGGCTGAGGAATCCTGGGAGTTGAAGTCCACAAGTCTTAAAAGTGCCAAGTTTGAAGACCCTTGAACTAGCTGGTAGTGGTGCATATTAATAAACATGGATAAATTTATCATACATTTATCAGTGCAAAGGAAAAGGAATTCAGTAAAGGAACAAAAGAGCATAGCATGAGGGAATGCAAAGAGTGCCCTCCTGTGGTTATTTTGGCCATAGCGGCCAGAAAGGGACTACAAAGACCATCTATAGCACAGGGCTTGCAAACGGTGCTTTCCTGTGGTTATTTTGGCCATAGCGGCCTGACAGGGACTACAAAGACCATCTATAGCACAGGGCATGAAAAGGGTGCCCTACTGTGGTTATTTTATGTATAGCAGCCTGAAAGGGACTACAGCGGCCATATATAACACAGGGCGCGCAAAGACTGCGCTCCTGTGGTTCTTTTGGAATAGCAGCCACCCAAGGAAATTAACCTTACCCCAAAGAGGGCAAAAAAGTCAGGCTTTCCTAAAATGTGTTGGTCACTGCGTTGGTCATTTTGGGGACAAAGTCATCAGAATGCGGCATTACCTCGACCTAACTCTCCTCTAACCGCAAAATGGGTCAAAGGTCAGGCCGTAGTCTCTCCTTACCCAAAAGAGGGCAAAAAAGTCAGGCTTTCCCAAGACGTGAAAGACTATGTTTGTTATTTGGGGGGGCAAAGTCATCAGAATGCAGCCTTACGTCGACCTGTTTCCTAACCGCAAAGTGGGTCAAAAGTCAGGCCGTAGTCTCTCCTTACCCATAGAGGGCAAAAATGTCAGGCTTTCCTATGGTATGAAAGACTATGTTGGTTATTTGGGGGGCAAAGTCATCAGAATGACTTTATTATTATTATTACATTATTAGAAGCATTGATATTAATCATAATAGAGCAACGGGAGGCCCAAGGGCTGCAGAACAGGCACAGAAGAAGGAAACCTGCTTCAAAACACTTAAACCGAGTTAAAAAGGCCTATGATGGCCTAAGTGCTAATGCTATGGGACAGAAAGCACTGCCCTCCAGTGGACAAGGCAGGAATAGCAGCCACACAGACATAAACCTTAACCCAAAGAGGGCAAAAAAAGTCAGGCGTTCCTAAATATCCAAAAACGTGTGTGGTCATTTTGGGGGCAAAGTCATCAGAATGCAGGCATTACGTCGACCTAACTCCTTTTATACCCCAAAATGGTCAAAAGTCAGGCCGTAGTCTTCTTACCAAAAGAGGGCAGAAAAGTCAGGCTTTCCCAAGATATGACAGACTATTTTTGTTATTTTAGGGGCAAAGTCATCAGAATGCAGCCTGAGGTTCACCTTACTCTATTCTAACCCCAAAATGGGTCAAACCTAAGGCCCTAGTCTTTCCTTACCCAAAAGAGGGCAAAAAAGTCCCTAAGGAGGCGGCTGGATGCCGGCAGGAGAGACTGATTGGGTCCAGCTGATTGGTGCTCCTGCCGGGAGCTGGAGGTGAACTGAAGAAAAGGGAGGAGGGAGAGAGGAGAGGGTATAAAAGAACGTGGTTTGGGTGGGGAAAGGGGAAAAAGACACCAGGAAAGGTTTAATCGCTTTAAACAAATGTAATTAGTTTTACCCCCTTTAATTCAGTCTGTCTGTGGCTTTTACAAAGTTTTCTTTGAAAGTAAAGAGGCTTAATTAAAAGCTAAAGCTTTTCGCAATTGCCGGAACGTTCCAGAACCTTCCAGAACAGATTTGCAACATTGTGACACGTGACACGCCTGAGGCAGTTAAAGAGAAAAAAAACGGAGTTTCTGTTTCTTTATTTTCTTGCATTGCACTTGATTTCTGTGTCTTTAAGGGTACAGGGAAGGATTGGGGGTGTTTGTGTGCACGTGGAAGAGCTCAGAAGGGCAAACCAGCTACTCAGGAGTCTACAGACTTAGCAACTTTTAAGACCTGTGGACTTCAACTCCCAGAATTTCCTCAACCAGCATGGAGGGCTGAGAATCCTGGAGTTGAAGTCCACAAGTCTTAAAAGTGCCAAGTTTGAAGACCCTGAACTAGCTGGTATGGTGCATATTATAAACATGGATAAATTTTCATACATTTATCATGCAAAGGAAAAGTAATTCAGTAAAGGAAAAAGAGCATAGATGAGGGCATGCAAAGAGTGCCCTCCTGTGGTTATTTTGGCCATAGGCGGCCAGAAAGGACTACAAAAGACCATCTATAGCACAGGGGGCTGCAAACGTGTGCCTTCCTGTGGTTATTTTTGGCCATAGCGGCCTGACAGGGACTTCAAAGACATCTATAGCACAGGGCAATGAAAGGGGCCTACTGTGGTTATTTTATGTATAGCAGCCTGAAAGGGACTACAGCGACCATATATAACACAGGGCACGCAAAGACTGCGCTCCTGTGGTTCTTTTGGAATAGCAGCCACCCAAGGAAATAAACCTTACCCCAAAGAGGGCAAAAAAGTCAGGCTCTCCTAAAATGTGTTGGTCACTGCGTTGGTCATTTTGGGGACAAAGTCATCAGAATGCGGCATTACCTCGACCTAACTCTCCTCTAACCGCAAAATGGGTCAAAGGTCAGGCCGTAGTCTCTCCTTACCCAAAAGAGGGCAAAAAAGTCAGGCTTTCCCAAGACATGAAAGACTATGTTTGTTATTTGGGGGGGGCAAAGTCATCAGAATGCAGCCTTACGTCGAACTAAACTGTTTCCTAAAACGCAACAGTGGGTCAAAGTCAGGCCGTAGTCTCTCCTTTACCTAGAGGCACAAAATGTCAGGCTTTCCTAAGGTATGAAAGGACTATGTTGGTTATTTGGGGGGCAAAGTCATCAGAATGACTTATTATTATTACATTATTAGAAGCCTTGATATTAATCATAATAGAGCAACGGGAGGCCCAAGGGCTGCAGAACAGGCACAGAAGAAGGAAACCTGCTTCAAAACACTTAAACCGAGTTAAAAAGGCCTATGATGGCCTAAGTGCTAATGCTATGGGACAGAAAGCAGTGCCCTCAAGTGGACAAGGCAGGAATAGCAGCCACACAAGGAAATAAACCTTACCCCAAAGAGGGCAAAACAGTCAGGCTTTCCTAACATATCACAAACTGTGTTGGTCATTTTGGGGCCAAAGTCATCAGAATGCAGCCTTACGTCGACCTAACTCTTTTCTAACCCCAAAATGGGTCAAAAGTCAGGCCGTAGTCTGTCTTTACCCAAAAGAGGGCAGAAAAGTCAGGCTTTCCCAAGATATGAAAGACTATTTTTGTTATTTTAGGGGTAAAGTCATCAGAATGCAGCCTTAGGTTCACCTTACTCTATTCTAACCCCAAAAGGGGTCAAACCTAAGGCCCTATTCCTTCCTTACCCAAAAGAGGGCAAAAAAGTCCCTAAGGAGGCGGCTGGATGCCGGCAGGAGAGACTGATTGGGTCCAGCTGATTGGTGCTCCTGCCGGGAGCTGGAGGTGAACTGAAGAAAAGGGAGGGGGAGAGAGGAGAGGGTAAAAAAGAACGTGGTTTGGGTGGGGAAAGGGGAAAAAATACACCAGGATAGGTTTAATCGCTTTAAACAAATGTAATTAGTTTTACCCCCTTTAATTCAGTCTGTCCTGTGGCTTTTACAAAGTTTTCTTTGAAGTAACAGGCTTAATAAAAGCTAAAGCTTTTGCAATTGCCAGAACCTTCCAGAACAGATTTGCAACATTGTGACACTGAAACGCCTGAGGCAGTTAAAGAGAAAAAAACGGACTTTCTGTTTCTTTATTCTCTTGCACTTGCACTTGATTTCTGTGTCTTAAGGTAAGGGAAGGGATTGGGGGGTGTTTGTGTGCACGTGGAAAGCTCAAAGGGCAAACCAGCTAACTCAGGAGTCTACAGACTTAGCAACTTTAAGAACCTGTGGACTTCAACTCCCAGAATTCCTCAACCAGCCATGAGGGCTGAAGGAATCCTGGGAGTTGAAGTCCACAAGTCTTAAAAGTGCCAAGTTTGAAGACCCCTGAACTAGCTGGTAGTGGTGCATATTAATAAACATGGATAAATTTATCATACATTTATCAGTGCAAAGGAAAAGTCAATTCAGTAAGGAACAAAAGAGCATAGCCTGAGGGCATGCAAAGAGTTGCCCTCCTGTGGTTATTTTGGCCATAGCGGCCAGAAAGGGACTACAAAGACCATCTATAGCACAGGGCTTGCAAACGGTGCCTTCCTGTGGTTATTTTGGCCATAGCGGCCTGACAGGGACTACAAAGACCATCTATAGCACAGGGCATGAAAAGGTGCCTACTTGGTTTTTTTAATGTATAGCAGCCTAAAGGGACTACAGCGACCATATATAACACAGGGAACGCAAAGACTGCGCTCCTGTGGTTGTTTTGGAATAGCAGCCACCCAAGAAATAAACCTTACCCCAAAGTGGGCAAAAACGTCAGGCTTTCCTAAAATGTGTTGGTCACTGCGTTGGTCTTTTGGGACAAAGTCTCAGAATGCGGCAATTACCTCGACCTAACTCTCCTCTAACCGCAAAATGGGTCAAAGTCAGGCCGTAGTCTCTCCTTACCCAAAAGAGGGCAAAAAGGTCCAGGCTTTCCCAAGACGTGAAAGACTATGGTTTGTTATTTGGGGGGCAAAGTCATCAGAATGCAGCCTTACGTCGACCTAACTGTTTCCTAACCGCAAAGTGGGTCAAAAGTCAGGCCGTAGTCTCTCCTTACCCATAGAGGGCAAAACTGTCAGGCTTTCCTAAGGTATGAAAGACTATGTTGGTTATTTGGGGGGCAAAGTCATCAGAATGACTTTATTATTATTATTACATTATTAGAAGCCTTGATATTAATCATTATAGAGCAACGGGAGGCCCAAGGGCTGCAGAACAGGCACAGAAGAAGGAAACCTGCTTCAAAACACTTAAACCGAGTTAAAAAGGCCTATGATGGCATAAGTGCTAATGCTATGGGACAGAAAGCAGGCTCCAGGGACAATGGGCAGGAATAGCAGCACACAAGGAATAAGACATACCCAAAGAGGGCAAAAAAGTCAGGCTTTCCTAACATATCACCAACTGTGTTGGTCATTTTGGGGGCAAAGTCATCAGAATGCAGCCTTACGTCGACCTAACTCTTTTCTAACCCCAAAATGGGTCAGACGTCAGGCCGTAGTCTTTCTTTACCCAAAAGAGGGCAGAAAAGTCAGGCTTTCCCAAGATATGAAAGACTATTTTTGTTATTTTAGGGGCAAAGTCATCAGAATGCAGCCTTAGGTTCACCTTACTCTATTCTAACCCCAAAATGGGTCAAACCTAAGGCCCTATTCTTTCCTTACCCAAAAGAGGGCAAAAAAGTCCCTAAGGAGGCGGCTGGATGCCGGCAGGGAGACTGATTGGGTCCAGCTGATTGGTGCTCCTGCCGGGAGCTGGAGGTGAACTGAAGAAAAGGGAGGGGGAGAAAGGAGAGGGTAAAAAAGAACGTGGGTTGGGTGGGGAAAGGGGAAAAAAGACACCAGGAAAGGTTTAATCGCTTTAAACAAATGTAATTAGTTTTACCCCCTTTAATTCAGTCTGTCTGTGGCTTTTACAAAGTTTTCTTTGAAAGTAAACAGGCTTAATTAAAAGCTAAAGCTTTTCGGAATTGCCGGAACCTTCCAGAACAGATTTCCAACATTGTGACACGTGACACGCCTGAGGCAGTTAAAGAGAAAAAAAACACTTTCTGTTTCTTTATTTTCTTGCATTGCACTTGATTTCTGTGTCTTTAAGGGTACAGGGAAGGGATGGGGGGGTGTTTGTGTGCACGTGGAAGAGCTCAGAAGGGCAAACCAGCTAAACTCAGGAGTCTACAGACTTAGCAACTTTAAGAACCTGTGGACTTCAACTCCCAGAATTCCTCAACCAGCCATGAGGGCTGAAGGAATCCTGGGAGTTGAAGTCCACAAGTCTTAAAAGTGCCAAGTTTGAAGACCCCTGAACTAGCTGGTAGTGGTGCATATTAATAAACATGGATAAATTTATCATACATTTATCAGTGCAAAGGAAAAGTCAATTCAGTAAGGAACAAAAGAGCATAGCCTGAGGGCATGCAAAGAGTTGCCCTCCTGTGGTTATTTTGGCCATAGCGGCCAGAAAGGGACTACAAAGACCATCTATAGCACAGGGCTTGCAAACGGTGCCTTCCTGTGGTTATTTTGGCCATAGCGGCCTGACAGGGACTACAAAGACCATCTATAGCACAGGGCATGAAAAGGTGCCTACTTGGTTTTTTTAATGTATAGCAGCCTAAAGGGACTACAGCGACCATATATAACACAGGGAACGCAAAGACTGCGCTCCTGTGGTTGTTTTGGAATAGCAGCCACCCAAGAAATAAACCTTACCCCAAAGTGGGCAAAAACGTCAGGCTTTCCTAAAATGTGTTGGTCACTGCGTTGGTCTTTTGGGACAAAGTCTCAGAATGCGGCAATTACCTCGACCTAACTCTCCTCTAACCGCAAAATGGGTCAAAGTCAGGCCGTAGTCTCTCCTTACCCAAAAGAGGGCAAAAAGGTCCAGGCTTTCCCAAGACGTGAAAGACTATGGTTTGTTATTTGGGGGGCAAAGTCATCAGAATGCAGCCTTAACGTCGACCTAACTGTTTCCTAACCGCAAAGTGGGTCAAAAGTCAGGCCGTAGTCTCTCCTTACCCATGAGGGAAAAATGTCAGGCTTTCCTAAGGTATGAAAGACTATGTTGGTTATTTGGGGGGCAAAGTCCTCAGATGACTTTATTATTATTATTACATTATTAGAAGCCTTGATATTAATCAAATAGAGCAAAGGAGGCCCAAGGGCTGCAGAACAGGCACAGAAGAAGGAAACCTGCTTCAAAACACTTAAACGATTAAAAGGCCTAGAACAGTGCAATGCTCTTGGAACAGAAAGCCCCCTCCAGTGGACAAGGCAGGAATAGCAGCCACACAAGAAATAAACCTTACCCCAAAAGGGGCAAAAAAGTCAGGCTTTCCTAACATATCACAACTGTGTTGGTCATTTTGGGGGCAAGTCATCAGAATGCAGCCTTACGTCGACCTAACTCTTTTCTAACCCAAAATGGGTCAAAATGTCAGGCCGTAGTCTTTCTTTAACCCAAAAGTAGGGGCAGAAAGTCAGGCTTTCCCAAGATATGAAGACTATTTTTGTTATTTTAGGGGCAAAGTCATCAGAATCAGCCTTAGGTTCATCTTCCCTCTATTCTACCCCAAAATGGGTCAACCTAAGGCCCTGTCTTTCCTTACCCAAAAGATGGCAAAAAAGTCCCTAAGGAGGCGGCTGATGCCGGCAGGAGAGACTGATTGGGTCCGCTGATTGGTGGCTCCTGCCGGGAGCTGGAGGTGAACTGAAGAAAAGGGAGGGGGGAGAGAGGAGGGTATAAAAGAACGTGGTTTGGGTGGGGAAAGGGAAAAAAGACACCAGGAAAGGTTTAATCGCTTTAAACAAGTGTAATTAGTTTTACTCCCTTTAATTCAGTCTGTCTGTGGCTTTTACAAAGTTTTCTTTGAAAGTAAAGAGGCTTAATTAAAAGCTAAAGCTTTTTGCAATTGCCGGAACCTTCCAGAACAGATTTGCAACATTGTGACACGTGACCCGCCTGAGGCAGTTAAAGAGAAAAAAAACGGAGTTTCTGTTTCTTTATTTTCTTGCCTTGCACTTGATTTCTGTGTCTTTAAGGGTACAGGGAAGGGATTGGGGGGTGTTTGTGTGCACGTGGAAGAGCTCAGAAGGGCAAACCAGCTAACTCAGGAGTCTACAGACTTAGCAACTTTAAGACCTGTGGACGTCAACTCCCAGAATTCCTCAACCAGCCATGAGGGCTGAGGAATCCTGGGAGTTGAAGTCCACAAGTCTTAAAAGTGCCAAGTTTGAAGACCCTGAACTAGCTGGTAGTGGTGCATATTAATAAACATGGATAAATTTATCATACATTTATCAGTGCAAAGGAAAAGGAATTCAGTAAAGGAACAAAAGAGCATAGCATGAGGGCATGCAAAGAGTGCCCTCCTGTGGTTATTTTGGCCATAGCAGCCAGAAAGGGACTACAAAGACCATCTATAGCACAGGGCTTGCAAACGGTGCCTTCCTGTGGTTATTTTGGCCATATCGGCCTGACAGGGACTACAAAGACCATCTATAGCACAGGGCATGAAAAGGGTGCCCTACTGTGGTTATTTTATGTATAGCAGCCTGAAAGGGACTACAGCGACCATATATAACACAGGGCACGCAAAGACTGCGCTCCTGTGGTTGTTTTGGAATAGCAGCCACCCAAGCAAATAAACCTTACCCCAAAGTGGGCAAAAAAGTCAGGCTTTCCTAAAATGTGTTGGTCACTGCGTTGGTCATTTTGGGGAGAAAGTCATCAGAATGCGGCATTACCTCGACCTAACTCTCCTCTAACCGCAAAATGGGTCAAAGGTCAGGCCGTAGTCTCTCCTTACCAAAAAAGAGGGCAAAAAAGTCAGGCTTTCCCAAGAGTGAAAGACTATGTTCTGTTATTTGGGGGGGCAAAGTCATCAGAATGCAGACTTACGCGACCTACTGTTCCTAACCGCAAAGTGGTCAAAAGTCAGGCCGTTAGTTCTCCACCCATAGAGGCAAAAATGTCAGGCTTTCCTAAGGTATGAAGGACTTGTTGGTTATTTGGGGGGCAAAGTCATCAGAATGACTTTATTATTATGATACTGATTTAGAAGCCTTGATATAATCAAAATAGAGCAACGGTGGCCAAAGGGCTGAGAACAGGCAAAGAAGAAGGGAAACCTGCTTTCAAAACACTAACCGAGTTAAAAAGGCCTCATGATGGCAAAGTGCTAATGCTAGGGGACAGAAAGCAGTGCTCCAGTGGACAAGGCAGGAAATACAGCACACAAGGAAATAAACCACCCCAAAGAGGACAAAAAGTCAAGCCTTTCCTAACATATCACAAACGGTGTTGGTCATTTTGGGGGCAAAGTCATCAGAATGCAGCCTTACGTCGACCTAACTCTTTTCTAACCCCAAAATGGGTCAAAAGTCAGGCCGTAGTCTTTCTTTACCCAAAAGAGGGCAGAAAAGTCAGGCTTTCCCAAGATATGAAAGACTATTTTTGTTATTTTAGGGGCAAAGTCATCAGAATGCAGCCTTAGGTTCACCTTACTCTATTCTAACCCCAAAATGGGTCAACCCTAAGGCCCTAGTCTTTCCTTACCCAAAAGAGGGCAAAAAAGTCCCTAAGGAGGCGGCTGGATGCCGGCAGGAGAGACTGATTGGGTCCAGCTGAGTGGTGCTCCTGCCGGGAGCTGGAGGGTGAACTGAAGAAAAGGGAGGGGAGAGAGGAGAGGGTAAAAGAACGTGGTTTGGGTGGGGAAAGGGGAAAAAAGACACCAGGAAAGGTTTAATCGCTTTAAACAAATGTAATTAGTTTTACCCCCTTTAATGCGGTCGTCTGTGGCTTTTACAAAGTTCTTTGAAAGTAAACAGGCTTAATTAAAACTAAAGCTTTTCGCAATTGCCGGAACCTTCCAGACGACATATTTGCAACATTGTGACACGTGACACCCGGAGGCAGTTAAAGAGAAAAAAAACGGAGTTTCTGTTTCTTTATTTTCTTGCATTGCACTTGATTTCTGTCTTTAAGGGTACAGGGAAGGGATTGGGGGGTTTTGTGTGCACGTGGAAGAGCTCAGAATGGAAACCAGCTAACTCAGGAGTCTACAGACTTAGCAACTTTAAGACCTGTGGACTTCAACTCCGAGAATTCCTCAACCACCATGAGGGCTGAGGATCCTGGGAGTTGAAGTCCACAATTCTTAAAAGTGCCAAGTTTGAAGACCCCTGAACTAGCTGGTAGTGGTGCATATTAATAACATGATAATTTATCATACATTTATCAGTGCAAGGAAAGTAATTCAGTAAAGGAACAAAAGAGCATAGCCTTGAGGGCATGCAAAAGTGCCCTCCTGTGGTTATTTTGGCCATAGCGCCAGAAAGGGACTACAAAGACCATCTATAGCACAGGGCTTGCAAACGGTGCCTTCCTTGGTTTTATTAGAGGGACTTCCTGACATGACCAAGACCATCTATAGCACAGGGCATGAAAAGGGTGCCCTACTGTGGTTATTTTATGTATAGCAGCCTAAAGGGACTACAGCGACCATATATAACACAGGGCACGCAAGACTGCGCTCCTGTGGTTGTTTTGAATAGCAGCCACCCAAGGAAATAAACCTTACCCCAAAGAGGGCAAAAAGTCAGGCTTTCCTAAAATGTGTTTGGTCACTGCGTTGGTCATTTTGGGGACAAGTCATCAGAATGCGCTTAACCTCGACCTAACTCTCCTCTACCCAAATGGTCAAAAGTAGCTTAGTCTCTCCTTACCCAAGAGGGCAAAAAGTCAGGCTTTCCCAAGGTATTAAGACTAATGTTGGTTAATTAGTGCCGTAGTCTCTCCTACCCATAGGGGCAATAGGTCATCAGTCATCAGAATGACTTTATTATTATTATTACATTATTAGAAGCCTTGATATTAATCATAATAGAGCAACGGGAGCCCAAGGGCGGCAGAACAGGCACAGAAAAGGAACCTGCTTCAAAACACTTAAACCGAGTTAAAAGGCCTATGATGGCCTAAGTGCTAATGCTATGGGACAGAAAGCATGCCCTCCCGTGGACAGGCAGGAATAGCAGCCACACAAGGAAATATACCTTACCCCATAGAGGGCAAAAAAGTCAGGCTTTCCTAACATATCACAAACTGTGTTGGTCATTTTGGGGGCAAAGTCATCAGAATGCAGCCTTACGTCGACCTAACTCTTTTCTAACCCCAAATTGGGTCAAAAGTCAGGCCGTAGTCTTTCTTTACCCCAAAGAGGGCAGAAAAGTCAGGCTTTCCCAAGATATGAAAGACTATTTTTGTTATTTTAGGGGCAAAGTCATCAGAATGCAGCCTGAGGTTCACCTTACTCTATTCTAACCCAAAAATGGGTCAAACCTAAGGCCCTAGTCTTTCCTTACCCAAAAGAGGGCAAAAAAGTCCCTAAGGAGGGCGGTCTGGATGCCGCAGGAGAGACTATTGGGGCAGTGATTGGGGCTCCTGCCGGGAGCTGGAGGTCGTGACTGAAGAAAAGGGAGGGGGGGAGAGAGGAGAGGGTATAAAGAACGGGTTGGGTGGGGAAAGGGGAAAAAAGACACCAGGAAAGGTTTAATCGCTTTAAACAAATGTAATTAGTTTTACCCCCTTTAATTCAGTCTGTCTGTGGCTTTTACAAAGTTTTCTTTGAAAGTAAACAGGCTTAATTAAAAGCTAAAGCTTTTCGGAATTGCCGGAACCTTCCAGAACAGATTTCCAACATTGTGACACGTGACACGCCTGAGGCAGTTAAAGAGAAAAAAAACACTTTCTGTTTCTTTATTTTCTTGCATTGCACTTGATTTCTGTGTCTTTAAGGGTACAGGGAAGGGATTGGGGGGTGGTTGTGTGCACGTGGAAGAGCTCAGAAGGGCAAACCAGCTAACTCAGGAGTCTACAGACTTAGCAACTTTAAGACCTGTGGACTTCAACTCCCAGAATTCCTCAACCAGCCATGAGGGCTGAGGAATCCTGGGAGTTGAAGTCCACAAGTCTTAAAAGTGCCAAGTTTGAAGTCCCCTGAACTAGCTGGTAGTGGTGCATATTAATAAACATGGATTAAATTTTCATACATTTATCATGCAAAGGAAAAGTAATTCAGTAAAGGAAAAAGAGCATAGATGAGGGCATGCAAAGAGTGCCCTCCTGTGGTTATTTTGGCCATAGGCGGCCAGAAAGGACTACAAAAGACCATCTATAGCACAGGGGGCTGCAAACGTGTGCCTTCCTGTGGTTATTTTTGGCCATAGCGGCCTGACAGGGACTACAAAGACCATCTATAGCACAGGGCATGAAAAGGGTGCCATACTGTGGTTATTTTATGTATAGCAGCCTGAAAGGGACTACAGCGACCATATATAACACAGGGCACGCAAAGACTGCGCTCCTGTGGTTCTTTTGGAATAGCAGCCACCCAAGGAAATAAACCTTACCCCAAAGAGGGCAAAAAAGTCAGGCTTTCCTAAAATGTGTTGGGCACTGCGTTGGTCATTTTGGGGACAAAGTCATAAGAATGCGGCATTACCTCGACCTAACTCTCCTCTAACCGCAAAATGGGTCAAAAGTCAGGCCGTAGTCTCTCCTTACCCAAAAGAGGGCAAAAAGGTCAGGCTTTCCCAAGACGTGAAAGACTATGTTTGTTATTTGGGGGGGCAAAGTCATCAGAATGCAGCCTTACGTCGACCTAACTGTTTCCTAACCGCAAAGTGGGTCAAAAGTCAGGCGTACTCGCATTACCCATAGAGGGCAAAAATGTCAGGCCTCATAAGTATGAAAGACTATGTTGGTTATTTGGGGGGAAAAGTCATCAGAATGACTTTATTATTATTATTACATTATTAGAAGCCTTGATATTAATCAAAATAGAGCAACGGGAGGCCCAAGGGCTGCAGAACAGGCACAGAAGAAGGAAACCTGCTTCAAAACACTTAAACCGAGTTAAAAAGGCCTATGATGGCCTAAGTGCTAATGCTATGGGACAGAAAGCAGTGCCCTCCAGTGGACAAGGCAGGAATAGCAGCCACACAAGGAAATAAACCTTACCCCAAAGAGGACAAAAAAGTCAGGCTTTCCTAACATATCACAAACTGTGTTGGTCATTTTGGGGGCAAAGTCATCAGAATGCAGCCTTACATCGACCTAACTCTTTTCTAACCCCAAAATGGGTCAAAAGTCAGGCCGTAGTCTTTCTTTACCCAAAAGAGGGCAGAAAAGTCAGGCTTTCCCAAGATATGAAAGACTATTTTTGTTATTTTAGGGGCAAAGTCATCAGAATGCAGCCTTAGGTTCACCTTACTCTATTCTAACCCCAAAATGGGTCAACCCTAAGGCCCTAGTCTTTCCTTACCCAAAAGAGGGCAAAAAAGTCCCTAAGGAGGCGGCGGGATGCCGGCAGGAGAGACTGATTTGGGTCCAGCTGATTGGTGCTTCCTGCCGGGAGCTGGAGGTGAACTGAAGAAAAGGGAGGGGAGAGAGGAGAGGGTAAAAGAACGTGGTTTGGGTGGGGAAAGGGGAAAAAAGACACCAGGAAAGGTTTAATCGCTTTAAACAAATGTAATTAGTTTTACCCCCTTTAATGCGGTCGTCTGTGGCTTTTACAAAGTTCTTTGAAAGTAAACAGGCTTAATTAAAACTAAAGCTTTTCGCAATTGCCGGAACCTTCCAGACGACATATTTGCAACATTGTGACACGTGACACCCGGAGGCAGTTAAAGAGAAAAAAAACGGAGTTTCTGTTTCTTTATTTTCTTGCATTGCACTTGATTTCTGTCTTTAAGGGTACAGGGAAGGGATTGGGGGGTTTTGTGTGCACGTGGAAGAGCTCAGAATGGAAACCAGCTAACTCAGGAGTCTACAGACTTAGCAACTTTAAGACCTGTGGACTTCAACTCCGAGAATTCCTCAACCACCATGAGGGCTGAGGATCCTGGGAGTTGAAGTCCACAATTCTTAAAAGTGCCAAGTTTGAAGACCCCTGAACTAGCTGGTAGTGGTGCATATTAATAACATGATAATTTATCATACATTTATCAGTGCAAGGAAAGTAATTCAGTAAAGGAACAAAAGAGCATAGCCTTGAGGGCATGCAAAAGTGCCCTCCTGTGGTTATTTTGGCCATAGCGCCAGAAAGGGACTACAAAGACCATCTATAGCACAGGGCTTGCAAACGGTGCCTTCCTTGGTTTTATTAGAGGGACTTCCTGACATGACCAAGACCATCTATAGCACAGGGCATGAAAAGGGTGCCCTACTGTGGTTATTTTATGTATAGCAGCCTAAAGGGACTACAGCGACCATATATAACACAGGGCACGCAAGACTGCGCTCCTGTGGTTGTTTTGAATAGCAGCCACCCAAGGAAATAAACCTTACCCCAAAGAGGGCAAAAAGTCAGGCTTTCCTAAAATGTGTTTGGTCACTGCGTTGGTCATTTTGGGGACAAGTCATCAGAATGCGCTTAACCTCGACCTAACTCTCCTCTACCCAAATGGTCAAAAGTAGCTTAGTCTCTCCTTACCCAAGAGGGCAAAAAGTCAGGCTTTCCCAAGGTATTAAGACTAATGTTGGTTAATTAGTGCCGTAGTCTCTCCTACCCATAGGGGCAATAGGTCATCAGTCATCAGAATGACTTTATTATTATTATTACATTATTAGAAGCCTTGATATTAATCATAATAGAGCAACGGGAGCCCAAGGGCGGCAGAACAGGCACAGAAAAGGAACCTGCTTCAAAACACTTAAACCGAGTTAAAAGGCCTATGATGGCCTAAGTGCTAATGCTATGGGACAGAAAGCATGCCCTCCCGTGGACAGGCAGGAATAGCAGCCACACAAGGAAATAAACCTTACCCAAAGAGGGCAAAAAAGTCAGCTTTCCTACATATCACAAACTGTGTTGGTCATTTTGGGGGCAAGTCATCAGAATGCAGCCTTACGTCGACCTAAACTCTTTTCTACCCCAAAATGGGTCAAAGTCAGGCCGTAGTCTTTCTTTACCCAAAAGAGGGCAGAAAAGTCAGGCTTTCCCAAGATATGAAAGACTATTTTGTTATTTTAGGGGCAAAGTCATCAGAATTGCAGCCTTAGGTTCACCTTACTCTATTCTAACCCCAAAATGGGTCAACCCTAAGGCCCTAGTCTTTCCGTACCCAAAAGAGGGCAAAAAAGTCCCTAAGGAGGCGGCTGGATGCCGGCAGGAGAGACTGATTGGGTCCAGCTGATTGGTGCTCCTGCCGGGAGCTGGAGGTGAACTGAAGAAAAGGGAGGGGGGAGAGAGGAGAGGGTATAAAAGAACGTGGTTTGGGTGGGGAAAGGGGAAAAAAGACACCAGGAAAGGTTTAAACGCTTTAAACAAATGTAATTAGTTTTACCCCTTTAATTCAGTCTGTCTGTGGCTTTTACAAAGTTTTCTTTGAAAGTAAACAGGCTTAATTAAAAGCTAAAGCTTTTGGCAATTGCCGGAACCTTCCAGAACCTTCCAGAACAGATTTGCAACATTGTGACACGTGACACGCCTGAGGCAGTTAAAGAGAAAAAAACGGAGTTTCTGTTTCTTTATTTTCTTGCATTGCACTTGATTTCTGTGTCTTTAAGGGTACAGGGAAGGGATTGGGGGGTGTTTGTGTGCATGTGGAAGAGCTCAGAAGGGCAAACCAGCTAACTCAGGAGTCTACAGACTTAGCAACTTTAAGACCTGTGGACTTCAACTCCCATAATTCCTCAACCAGCCATGAGGGCTGAGGAATCCTGGAGTTGAAGTCCACAAGTCTTAAAAGTGCCAAGTTTGAAGACCCCTGAACTAGCTGGTAGTGGTGCATATTAATAAACATGGATAAATTTATCATACATTTATCAGTGCAAAGGAAAAGTAATTCAGTAAGGAACAAAAGAGGATAGCAGAGGGCAGGAAAAGAGGTGCCCTCCTGTGGTTATTTTGGCCATAGCGGCCAGAAAGGTAACTACAAAGACCACTATCTATAGCACAGGGCTTGCCAAAACAGGTTTGCATCCTGTGGTTAGTTTGGCATAGCGGCGACAGGGACTACCAAAAGACATTCTATAGCACAGGGCATGAAAAGGGTGGCCTACTGTGGTTATTTTATGTATAGCAGCCTGAAAGGGACTACAGCGACCATATATAACACAGGGCACGCAAAGACTGCGCTCCTGTGGTTGTTTTGGAATAGCAGCCACCCAAGGAAATAAACCTTACCCCAAAGTGGGCAAAAAAGTCAGGCTTTCCTAAAATGTGTTGGTCACTGCGTTGGTCATTTTGGGGACAAAGTCATCAGAATGCGGCATTACCTCGACCTAACTCTCCTCTAACCGCAAAATGGGTCAAAAGTCAGGCCGTAGTCTCTCCTTACCCAAAAGAGGGCCAAAAAGTCAGGCTTTCCCAAGAC
>JALGBA010003185.1:0-15000 GCA_023970755.1 Azemiops feae | reverse complement strand
TTCAACTCCCAGAATTCCTCACCCAGCATGGGGGAACTATGGCCCCCTCATGACTCGTGGACTTCAACTCCCAGAATTCCTCAGCCAGCATGGGGGAACTATGGCCCCCTCATGACTCGTGGACTTCAACTCCCAGAATTCCTCAGCCAGCCTGGCTCAGCTTGGAAACCTCTCCCTTTCCCCTCAGCATGGCTGGCTCAGGAATTCTGGGAGTTGAAGTCCACGAGTCAATCAAGAGCCAAGGTTGCCGACCCCTGGACTAGACGACCTCTTGAGGTCCCTTCCAGCCCTACAGTTCTATGTTCTAGGCCCCACGGAAACATCCACGTTCTGAGCTGACCCCCCCAGCCATCAAAACTGAATTCAAATACTTGTGTCTGGAGAACGGCTGAGGACAGGGTCAAGCTCATTCTTAGCTTCCACGGGTAGAATTAACCCAGGAATGTGGAAGCATCTTTACTTTGCTCTTTAGAAAAAAAACAGCCCTGCTCTTTACCATCAGCGATGACAGCTGCAGCCGGAGCCAAAGCAATTAAAATTCCCAGTGACCGCAACATGTGGAATCTCCAACTTAGAAGAAAAAAAATCTCGGGATATTATCTCAGGCACGGCAGTTTGCTGAGGAAGAATTTGCACGCTTGGTGGAACATCATAAGGAAACAGGAATTTCTATTCTATCTCCGATAGCCTGACTAATTCTAGATTGTCTGCGGCTGCCTTCTTTTTGCTTTTTCTCAAACCCTGCTTAAAAAACAAACAAACCAGGGATCATTTTTGTATGTTTCCGACCTGTTTAGAAGTATCAGAGATCATCTCCATAAAAAGCTTGGGGAACTGGAGGCGAAAACGTATGAAGAACGGTTGCAGGAATTGGGTCTGTCTATGTCATGGTTCCGACAGATGAAACGCTTCGAAAGAACTTCGAGGCATTGTTTACCTTAAAGAATCTTTATTTGAGAAACGAAGTGTTGGCACTAACACAATCGAAGCCAAAAACTGGATTCCCCTCCCCTGAGCACATAGTATCAAAGCACAATTCCCTCCTCCAATTAACAGTCATAAATCACATTCTCCAATTAGCTTGAAATGCAGGCTTTCCCTCCAGTTCTCCGGCCCGCCAATTCTTATCATCTCTTATTTCAATAACCTTGGTTCACACACTAGGTTCAGTATGGTTATGTCTAGCTAAACTCTCATGCACATTCCTCCCCCCAGCATCATCTAACTCTAGCTCTAACTCTAAGAGTAAAGCATAAGAAGAAAAGGGTTGCATCTCCATCTGTTGTCACAGCAAAAACATCCGATGTTAGCAGCGTTGACCAGTCTAATTTAATGAGGAGAAGGACCAGGGGGTGACATGATAGCAGTCTTCCAATATCTGAGGGGCTGCCACAGAGAAGAGGGGGCTCCACCTATTCTTCAAAGCACCTGAAGGCAGGACAAGAAACAACGGATGGAATCTTGGAGTCCTAGTGGACAATCCCTTAAATCGGAGCCAGCCGTGTGCTGCAGCTGCCAAAAAAGTCAGAACAGAATCAAGATCAGGTGAAGTGTTAATACCACTTTACAAGGCCTTGGTAAGGCCACACCTGGAATACTGCATCCAGTTTTGGTCACCACGATGTAAAAAAGATGTTGAGACTCTAGAAAGAGTGCAGAGAAGAGCAACAAAGATGATCAGGGGACTGGAAGCTCAAACATATAAGGAACGGTTGCTGGAATTGGGTATGTCTAGTTTAATGAAGAGAAGGATGAGGGGGGACATGATAGCAGTGTTCCAATATCTCAGGGGCTGCCCCAAAGAAGAGGGAGTCAAGCTGTTCTCCAAAGCGCCTGAAGGCAGGACAAGAAGCAACGGATGGAAACTAATCAAGGAGAGAAGCAACCTGGAACTAAGGAGAAACTTCCTGACAGTTAGAATAATTAACCAGTGGAACCACCTGCCTCCAGAAGCTGTGAATGCTCCAACACTGCAAAGAGACTGGATAGCTATTTGTCTGAAATGCTATAGGGTTTCCTGCCTGAGCAGGGGGTTGGACTAGAAGACCTCCAAGGTCCCTTCCAACTTTATTATTATTATTATTATTATTATTATTATTATTATTATTATTATTATTATTATTATTATTATTATTATTATTATTATTATTATTATTATTATTATTAATCATCGCACAGTCAGCCAGATGTTCAATCTGTATTTGGCATTTTTGTCTACCTATCGAGTCCTTACCAAGGACCTGGGATAGGCAGATGTGGATGTTTGATGGTATTACAGATCTCGTCGCAGGATGGAAGCAGTTCCTAGTAAGGCTGCCTTTTGCAATTGACTAATGGTGAATTTGTCAATGCCAATGATGGTGTTCAAGTGGTGCTCCAGTTGTTTTGGGATTGCACCCAAGGCGCCTATTACTATTGGTACTACCCTTGCTTGCCTTTGCCACAGTCTTTCTATTATTATTATTATTGTTGTTGTTGTTGTTGTTATTGTTATTGTTATTGTTGAGAGAAGCAACCTGGAAGTAAGGAGAAACTTCCTGACAGTGAGGACAATTAACCAGTGAAACAGCTTGCCTCCAGAAATCGTGGGTGCTCAATCACTAGAGGGTTTTTTTAAGAAGAGACTGGACAGCCATTTGTCTGAAATGGTACAGATAGTCCTCGGCTTACAACAGTGCATTTAGTGACTGTTCGAAGTTACAACGGCACTGAATAAAGTGACTTGTGACCAGTTTTCACACTTATGACCGCTGCAGCATCCCCATGAGTCACGTGATTTACATTCATCTTACAATTACAATTTGCAATTCCTTAGTTGTTGTCGCTCGGCGCCAATCTGGGCTATGAGGAAAGGTGTGTGATCAAAAACATCCCGACGGAACTGCTTCGAATGTCCTCGGGTGTGCCCAGCGGTGTGCGGGCAAGCATTATGGTGGACCGACACCACACCGGAAGTGGTGCCATAGAAAATCCCGCCAAATGTGAAGATGCCAAAGAAGTACGGCTAGTGAAGTTCATGGAGGGTGGTTCGACCCTCAATTCAGACGTCTGCTGTGAAACGTTACGAAAACTCAGACGAACCATCCACAACAAGCGTTGGGGCCTGCTGACTTCCGGTGTGGTGTTCAGGGAGGGAGGGGAAGGAAGGAAGGGAGGGAGGGAGGGAGGGAGGAAAAAAGAAAGAAAAAGAAAGGATAAGGAAGGAAGGAAGGAAGGAAGGAAGGAAGGAAGGAAGGAAGAAGGAAGGGGAAGGAAGAAGGGATGAGGGAGGAGAAAGACAGACAAGGTGGAAGGAAAGAGGAGGGAGGGAGGGAGGGAAAGAAAGAAGGAAAGGAAGGAAGGAAGGAAGGAAGAAGGAAGGAAGACGAAAGAAAGACAAAGAAAGAAAGGAAAAGAAAGAAAGAAAGAAAGAAAGAAAGAAAGAAAGAAAGAAAGAAAGAAAGAAAGAAAGAAAGAAAGAAAGAAAGAAAGAAAGAAAGAAAGAAAGAAAGAAAGAAAGAAAGAAGAAGAGAGATGCAAAGGAAGGAAGAAGGGATTGAGGGAGAAGAAAGACAGATACAGGTGGAAGGAAGAGAGGGAGGGAGGGAGGGAGGGAGGGAGGAAGGAAGGGAGGAAGGAAGGAAGGGAGGAAGGAAGGAAACGAAACAGCAGTTTTGACATCCAGAAATCTTTTTTATTTGTCTGCCTGGAGCCTAACAGTAGCTGTGTTTGAGGCACAGGGATGATTTTATCTGCCAGAACAGAAGCAAACCAAGTTATTTGTCACCCCGGTGCGGGAGAAAGATAGGCTATGTTGGTCAGAGAAAAGGGGAAGGAGACAGAAGGGAGATTGTAACTGCCTGAGCCGTTTATTTTCCAAATCTGGCCAAGTTTAGGGCAGCCGTTGATTGTCTGATTACATTTTTGCACCGAGCGTTTCATCTTGCAAAAAAAAGCAAAGGCATCCAAAATCACGACTTGACCCCCAGCGCTCTACTTGAGTTTCCAGGTTTCCAGGCAGCAGCTGGCCAAATACGCGATCCCTTTTCGTGCGAGGGATCGAGTTCCGGGGACCGCGCGGGGTGCCGCTCGGCGAAGGAGTGATCCGGTGTCTGGGTCAGCTCCTGGTGGCCCAAGTCTCGGGGCCGCTGGCTTTAGAAGCCGCCCTGGGAGGACCTGTGAAATGGAAAATGACACAAGTGACCGTTTCCAAATTAGAACCAGGCGGCCCCCACTGGAAAACAGATGGTTTTGGGAAGGGTCCCCCCCCCCCCGTGATTCTTCTCCAGACGGAGGTTGGGCCCTCCGTCTCCTGCTGCCACCGGTGGAAAATGGAAGCCAAAGGCCTTGGATCGGAAGGAGAAAAGTTCTACGCGAGGGGGGGAGTCAGTTCTGGGCCTTCCGTGGAGTCAGATCGAACCCAGACCCAGGACGTGGGGCAAGGACGGACCGGCCCGGGATAAAAGAGAGGCCTCTGACATTTTATTTATTTATTGTTTTTATTTTATTTTATTTTTATTTTTATTGTGTTTTAGTATTCTGTTTTGTTTTACTTTATTTTTATTTTATTGTTTTATTTTATTGTTTTATTTTATTGTTTTATTTTATTGTTTTATTTTATTGTTTTATTTTATTGTTTTATTTTATTGTTTTATTTTATTTTATAGGAAGGAAGGAAGGAAGGAAGGAAGGAAGGAAGGAAGGAAGGAAAAAGAGAGATGGAAGGAAAGAAAGGAGGGAGGGAGGAAGGAAAAAGAGAGATGGAAGGAAAGAAAGGAGGGAGGGAGGAAGGAAGGAAGGAAAAAGAGAGATGGAAGGAAAGAAAGGCGGGCGGGAGGGAGGAAGAAAAAAAAAGAGAGATGGAAGGAAAGAAAGGAGGGAGGGGAAGGAAGGAAGGAAGGAAGGAAGGGAAGGAAGGAAAAAGAGAATGGAAGGAAAGAAAGGAGGGAGGGAGGAAGGAAGGAAAAAGAGAGATGGAAGGAAAGAAAGGAGGAAGGAAGGAAGGAAGGAAGGAAGGAAGGAAAAAGAGAGATGGAAGGAAAGAAAGGAGGGAGGGAGGGAGGAAGGAAGGAAGGAAGGAAAAAGAGATGGAAGGAAAGAAAGAAGGGAGGGAGGAAGGAAGGAAGGAAGAAAGGAAAAGCGAGGGAAGGAAGGAAGGAAGGAAAGAAGAGATGGAGGGAGGAAAGGAGGGAGGGAGGGAAGGAAGGAGAAAGAGAGAGATGGAAGGGAGGAAGGAAGGAAGGAAGGAAGGAAGGAAGGAAGGAAAAAGAGAGATGGAAGGAAAGAAAGGGAGGGAGGGAGGAAGGAAAAAGAGGGAAGGAAAGAAAGGAGGAAGGAAGGAAGGAAGGAAGGAAAAAAGGAAAAAGAGAGATGGAAGGAAAGAAAGAAGGGAGGGAGGGAGGAAGAAAGGAAGAAAGGAAAAGCGAGATGGAAGGAAGGAAGGAAGGAAGGAAGGAAGGAAGGAAAAGAGATGGAAGGAAAGAAAGAAGAGATGGAGGGGGAAGGAGGGAGGGAGGAAAAAGAGAGATGGAAGGAAAGAGAGAAGGGAGGGAGGGAGGGAGGAAGGAAAGGAAGGAAGGAAGGAAGGAAGGAAGGAAGGAAGGAAGGAAGGAAGGAAGGAAGGAAGGAAGGAAGGAAGGAAGGAAGGAAGGAAGGAAGGAAAGAGGCTTTCTGGGATGACCAACCACAAGCGATTCCTGGGCGGCCATCAAGAGAACACCATGGGCCCCTCCCTCAAGGCTCCCGGGACGAAGCCTGGGGAAACCAGATGCCCAGAAGGACCCTCTTGAGCCCCTTAGGGTTTCCCCTTCTCGTTCGCCTTTGCCCTGCAATCGGCCGCTCCGAACGAATCTACTTCTTTGTGGCTGAGATGGAGGCAAAGGGGGCTCGGCTGGCCGCTTTCCCTGCTGCCTCTTCACAGCCAGCTCTTCCGAGGGTGCCTCTGAAGATCTGGAAGAAGGCGAAACCCAGAAGCCCAGGAGAAACGGGCCCCGGCGCCTCTCACGGGGGTCCGGCCCAGCCCGGGGTCTGCCCTTTCCAGCCTGGCTGGACTGCAAAAGACTGGGAGCCGGTGGATAAGCAGCAAGAATTGGGGAGGGGGGGCGTTTGATGGGCCAGGGGATAATCAGACGAGCTTGGGAAAGCCTGGCCGATGCTTAATTAGAACAAGGCTTTTCTTTTGCAAGTGAAAATCAGATCGACATAAAAGAGAGCGTTGGAAAGAGAGGAGAAAAAACCCGAACTCAGGACAACAAAGTCTTGGCAGGAGAAACTCTTGCGGAAGGAGCACACGAGGGTCGGGTTTTTTCCAGGGCAAATTAAGGGGGCGGCCCGGGGTGAGCTTAGAAGCCCACAAGGGCAACGGGACCCACAAACGAGGGCCGTTGCGGCCCGGCCTTCTCTGGCCTCCTGAGGGACCCTGGGGGGAGGTTTCAAGCGGGAGAACTTGGGGCACCGGCCTGATCAGAGGAGAGAGAGAGAGAGGGTGGGAGGGAGGAGAGAGGGAGAGAGAAATGGAGAAATGGAGAAGAGTCTGAGGCGACGAAAGGTAGGAGGAAAGAGAAGAAGAACAGTAAGTGGGATGGACTCAGTTATGATGGAAATGGACACAGCGTTGGAAGACCTGAAGGACCAGTTAGGGACAGATCATCATGGAGACAACCTATGTATGTGGTCACAAAGGGTCAACACTGACTTGAGGGAACATAATCACAGAACATAGGATAACAGAGTCGGAAGGGACCTTAGAGGTCTTCTAGTCCAACCCCCTGCTTGAGCAGGAGACCCTATATACCATTCTGGACAACTGATTGTCCAATCTTCTGGGGAAACTTCCAGTGATGAAACACCCACAACTTCTGGAGGCAGGTTGTTCCACTGGTTAATTGTTCTCACTGTCGGGAAATTTCTCCTTAGTTCTAGGTTGCTTCTCTCCTTGGTGAGTCTCCATCCGTTGCTTCTTGTCCTGCCTTCTGGTGCTTTGGAGAACAGAACAGAATAAGAAGGGACCTTGGAGGTCTTTTAGTCCAACCCCCTGCTCAGGCAGGAAACCCTATACCATTTCAGACAAATGGCTGTCCAGTCTCTTCTTAAAAACTTCCAGTGTTGGAGTATTCACCGCTTCTGGAGGCAGGTTGTTCCACTGGTTAATTGTTCTAACTGTCAGGAAATTCCTCCTTAGTTCTAGGTTGCTTCTCTCCTTGATGAGTTTCCATCCGTTGCTTCTTGTCCTGCCCTCAGGCGCTTTGGAGAACAGCTTGACTCCCTCTTCTTTGGGGCAGCCCCTGAGATACTGGAAGACTGCTGTCATGTCCCCCCTCGTCCTTCTCTTACTTAAACTGGACCTACCCAATTCCAGCAACCGTTCCTTGTATGTTTTAGCCTCCAGTCCCCTGATAATCTTTGTTGCTTTTTTCTGCACTCTTTCTAGAGTCTCAACGTCTTTTTTACATCGTGGTGACCAAAACTGGGTGCAGAATTCCAATTGTAAAGCGGTACTTTACAAATCCTTAGTAAGACCATCAGTCCATCTGTCTAAAGACCGGGATCATTTGAGAACTCCATAATGTTGGGGAAAATGGAAGAAAAGAGAAGAGGATGAGGGGAGCAAGGGGAATGGATTCAGTTAGGGGGTGGTGGTGGATCCAGCATTGGAAGACCTGAAGGACCAGGTTGACCAGGGATCATCAGGGAGACCGTGTGGTCCGTCAGAGACAGCCATGACTTGACGGCATTTAATCCATCAATCAACTGCAGGTCGTCCTCTACTTACGACCACAATTGAGCCCAACATTTCCATCGCTAAGTGGGACAATTGTTAAGAAGTGAATTTTGCTCCATTTTACCATCTTCCTTGGCACCATTGTAAAGTGAATCACTGCAGTTGTTAAGTCGGTCACACGGTCGTTAAGCGAATCCGACTTCCCCCCCCCTTTGACTTGGCTCGTCAGAAGATCGCAAAAGGAGATCCTGTGACCCCCCCGGGGGACACTGCGACCGTCACAAATACGAGTCGGTTGGTAAGTGTCCAAATATTGATCGTGTGACCACGGAGATGCCGCATCGGTCGTAAGTGTGAAAAACGGCCGTAAGTTCCTTTTTTTAGTGCCGTCGTAACTCGGAATGGTCGCTAAACGAATTGTGGTGAGGCGAGGATTATCCGTACTGTTTCTTTGGGTCTGTCATCATTTCAAGTAGCCAGTAAGTAATCGGTCATAAGTTGAGGACTCTCTGTAAAGGTTTGGGCTTTGGATACATCAGAAAAAGGATTTCAGCAACCAGCTCTTCTGAAACCTTCAAAGGAAAGAAATGCAGAGTTTCTGCCTAGAATTGTTTGCAATTTACTTTTCGGAGGAAAGATTTTTTAAAAAAAAAAACTTACAAATTAAGGACCTTTTTCCAGATGATTTGGTGTTGATTCTGGAAGGCCCTTTAAAGGGAATTGAAAAACGGGCAAAGGAAAAGAATTTGTTGCATGGAGAGATTTCAAGATTAATAAACAGAAGATGGAAATGTCAACAAACATAGGAAAACAAGAGGATCAAACAGAACTGACGAACAAAATGGGTTTTAAGATTGCGAAAAAAAAGGTACAAATATCTGGCTATCACTGTGACGAATTCGAACGGTGTGTTATTTCAAATACAGCTAGTCCTCAACCACTCATTTAGCAAAAAGACACCTAGCTGGCTTTCAGGCCTAAGGCGGGGCTAGAACTCACAGTCTCCTGGTGATTGGCCCAAAGTCACCCAGCTGACTTTCACGCCTAAGGCGGGACTAGAACTCACCATCTCCTGGTGATTGGCCCAAAGTCACCAAGCTGGCTTTATGCCTAAGGTAGGACTAGAACTCACCATCTCCTGGTGATTGGCCCAAAGACACCCAGCTGGCTTTCATGCCTAATGTGGGACTAGAACTCACCATCTCCTGGTGATTGGCCCAAAGACACCCAGCTGGCTTTCATGCCTAATGTGGGACTAGAACTCACCATCTCCTGGTGATTGGCCCAAAGTCACCCAGCTGGCTTTCAGGCCTAAGGCGGGGCTAGAACTCAGTCTCCTGGTGATTGGCCCAAAGTCACCCAACTGGCTTCCAGGTCTAAGGTGGGACCAGAACTCACCATCTCCTGGTGATTGGCCCAAAGTCACCCAACTGGCTTTCATGCCTAATGTGGGACTAGAACTCACCATCTCCTGGTGATTGGCCCAAAGTCACCCAGCTGGCTTTCATGCCTAAGGCGGGACTAGAACTCACCATCTCCTGGTGATTGGCCCAAAGTCACCCTGCTGGCTTTCATGCCTAAGGCGGGACTAGAACTCACCATCTCCTGGTGATTGGCCCAAAGTCACCCAGCTGGCTTCCAGGTCTAAGGTGGGACTAGAACTCACCATCTCTTGGTGATTGGCTCAAAGTCACCCAATGGGCTTTCAGGATCTAAGGCTGAGCTAGAATTCACCATCTCCTGGTTTCTAGTCCGGGGCCTTCACCACAAGACCCAGCTGGCTTTCTTTCCTGAGATATTGCCGAAAGAAATAAAAATAAAGTGCCGTCTCAAATCAGTCCTCAAAACCAACAGCAGGAAAAAAGACACAAACGTCACCGGCAAAAAGCCAGCGAGAATTGCGTGAAGCTGAGCCGAGGTTTCATCCGGCCAAATAGGAAATTATCTCATCTCCCGGCTGAGCACCGTAAAATCTGCCCGGACTTCACAAATCCAAGATTATTACCCAAAATGAGGAAATGCAGTGCAGAGCCTGGAGTAAAGCTTTTACTGAGGTTTTTATAATAAAAATTCCTTGGAAAAGCCATACAAATTTGGTTCTCTTGCTAAGAGAGTTGCTAAGTGGATTTTGCTCCATTTTACGACCGTCCTTGCCACCATTGTTAAGTGAATCGCCGCCGTTGTTAGTCAGTAATACGGTTGTTAAGTGAATCTGGCTGTCCCCACTGACTTGGATTGTCAGAAGGTTGCAAAAGGGGGGATCCCGTGACCCCGGGTCATAAATAGAAGTAGTTCCTCAACATATGGACCAAAATTGAGGTCAACGTTTCTGTCGCTAAGCGAGAAAGTTGCCAAGTGAATTTTGCTCCATTTTACAACCTTCCTTGCCACAGACGTTAAGTCAATCGCTGCCGTTGTTAAGTCAGTAGTACAGTTGTTAGTGAAGCTGGCGTCCCCATTGACTTTGCTTTTTGGAAGTTCACATGAACCCGGGACACGGCAACTGTTGAGAAGCGTCTGAATTTTGATCCCGCGACCACGGGGGAGGCTGCCACGGTCGTAAGTGTGGGAAACGGTCCTAAGTCCCTTTTTTCAGTGCCGTTGTGAACGTTGAGCGGTCACGAAATGAATGGCTGCAAGTTGAGCGCTATTCGTACGAGCCGCTTGCCAAAGCGTCTGGATTTTGATTGCGTGACCGTGGGGGACACTGCCACGGTCGTAAGAGTGAAAAAATGGTCCTAAGTCACGTTTTTCAATGCCGTTGTAACTTCGAACGGCCGCTAAACCAACGGATGTTAAGTCGAGGACTTACTGGATCTCTTCAACAGCTCAATGCTAAGCTTCCTGGGATCATAGATGATGATGATGATGATGATGATGATGATGATGATGATGATGATGATGATAATAATAATAATAATAATAATAATAATAATAATAATAATAATAATAATAATAATAATAATAATAATAATAATAATAATAATAATAATAATAATAATAATAATAATAATAATAATAATAATAAAGTTGGAAGGGACCTTGGAGGTCTTCTAGTCCAACCCCCTGCTCAGGCAGGAAACCCTATACCATTTCGGACAAATGGCTGTCCAGTCTCTTCTTAAAAACTTCCAGTGTTGGAGCACTCACAGCTTCTGGAGGCAGGTTGTTCCACAGGTTAATTTTCTAACTGTCAGGAAGTTTCTCCTTAGTTCTAGGTTGCTTCTCTCCTTGATGAGTTTCCATCCGTTGCTTCTTGTCCTGCCTTCAGGTGCTTTGGAGAAGAGCTTGACTCCCTCTTCTTTGGGGCAGCCCCTGAGATATTGGAACTGAGATGGTCTACCAACCTTCTCAATGGCTTCTTGAAGGACAAAACTGTGAACTTTTAGGATCCCGGGCAAACCCTGCAAGGCCGTCGCGCAAGCCGTTCACCTCTCTGGCCGCGGGCAAGTTTTTGGTTCCCAAATTTTGGGTGGCATTTGCGAGCGGGATGTTTTAACAGGATAATGAGAGGCTGCGTGTCCAGTTCTCTTCTGTGTGGGCCGCGGAGATGATTAGAGGGTCCAGCTTCCCTTTTAATAATGTCTGGTTTCGAAGCCAAGGCAGCCGGTGCAGACCACCCAGCAAGGGAGACCTCCTCAGCGGGTCATCGTGGATGAAGGTCCACTGAGAAGGGCACCCCAGAAGTCACTTGCAGATTTCCCAACTTTTGGGGTGCTTGACTGGGGCTTCCTTTCTCAATCTTGGCCACTTGGACATGGATGGACTTCAACTCCCAGAATTCCCCAGCCAGCCAGCCTGCTGGGAGGTGAGGTTCCAGCCAGGTTGGATGGGAGCTGAAGTCCACCCATGCTGGCTGGGGGATTCTGGGAGTTGAAGTTCACTCGTGCTGGATGGGGAATTCTGGGAGTTGAGGTGCACTCATGCTGGCTGGGGGATTCTGGGAGTTGAAGTCCACCCGTGCTGGCTGGGGAACTCTGGGAGTTGAGGTCCACTCATGCTGGCTGGGGGATTCTGGGAGTTGAAGTCCACCCGTGCTGGCTGGGGCATTCTGGGAGCTGAAGTCCCTGCCTCTTAAGTGCCAACATTCAGAAGCATGGATTCAAACCGATCAACTGAAGAAAAAAAAAATTGAGAATGCCACACTGTGGAGGATAACAGTGACACACTTAGGAAACCCACAAATTGTGGCCTCATAACTGCACAGTGTCCCCTTTTGTGCAGTGAGTTCATTGCCTGCATGGACAAAAGTTGTGGGGCATCAATCCTGACACCACAGCCACAATCATGCAAATTTTGACACATGCCCCACGTCTATTATCTGTACCAATTATGGCGCTTCCCATTTAAACACCCATCGAAACCTCTGATTTAGGCATGGATCATAAGAATAAAGGCTACATTTGAAAGCTTTCTACCATTTTCATGATTTATTTTTTCCCTTATTCATCTGTTTGGCGTTCAAAAAAGAAAACCACGATAGAACATAAGAGGCATCGGATGTTGTGTCACTTTTTTTTTAATGTCAAATACAGGCAGTCCTCGACTTACGACCACAAATGAACCCCGAATTTCCATGGCTAACCCGAGACAGTCGTTAAGTGAGTTTTGCCCCGTTTTACGACCTTCCTTGCCACCGTTGTTAAGTGAATCACTGCGGTTCTTAAATTAGTCACACGGTTGTTAAGTGAATCCGGTTTCCCCCTTGACTTTGCTCATCAGAAGGTCGCAAAAGGGGATCACGTGACACACACACCCCGGGCCACTGCAACCATCATAAGTACATGCCAGTTGCCGAGCATCCGAGTTTAGATCACGTGACCCTGGGGAGGCTGCAACGGTCGTAAGTGTGAAAAATGGCCGTAAGTGACTTTTCCCCAGTGTCGTCGTAACTTTGGTCACTAAACCAACGGTCGTAAATTGAGGACTACCTGTAGAAAACTTAGGATTTGCTCTGATATAACCTGGGGGTCTCAAATCCAGATGGGAAATTCAGCTGTCCTCAACTTTTTCAAGACTAGCAAGGACGATTAAGTGTTCTCACTGCATGGGATAAACAGCCTTTCAGCTTCAACAACAAAAAAAATAAATAAATATACAAATACAAAAAAAGAAAGAAAAGACTGGAATTTATTGGAATGTATTAGTTCCTCTAAAACAGCATATCGAATTGTTCAATTTAATGCTTGAAGGCTATTGCAAAAAAAAAAAAAAAAAGAGTCATTTGGAACAATTGTTTGGGAAACAGATTTTTATACCGGCAGTGTATTATTTATTACTGCCTTCTGCCAAATTCTCCTTAGGTTTCAAGAGATGGGAATTGTTGTTTTTTTTTCATCTCAGCCGGTCACACCTCATCAAAATGTTCTCCCACCTTTGTTCTCCGTGGCGAGGCGAGGCTAATGGCTGAATAAATATGTAGAACGACGTCCACATTAAACCGTCGTTCCGTTATTTGCCTGGCTATTTTAGATAAACGACCCGACGTGGTTCCGTTTGTGAACTGTGAATCTGTCGTGGGGACACTAAGGAGCTAGACCACCATATTTTTAGAGAGAATAACAGCCTAACAGAATTGGAAGGGACCTTGGAGGTCTTCTAGTCCAACCCCCTGCTCAAGCAGGAGACCCTACTATACCATTTTTGACAATCTCTTCTTAAAAACCTTTGGTGATCGAATATCACAACTTCTGGAGGCAAGCAGTTCCACAGGTGAACTGTTCTCACTGTCGGGAAGTTTCTCCTTAGTTCCAGGTTGCTTCTCTCCTTGATTAGTTTCCATCCGTTGCTTCTTGTCCTGCCTTCAGGTGCTTTGGAGAATAGGTTGACCTCCCCCCCTCTTCTTTGGGGCAGCCCCTCAAATATTGGAATACTGTTATTATGTCAGCCCCCCCTAGTCCTTCTTTTCCTTAAACTAGACATACCCAATTCTGGCCATTGTTCTTCCTATGTTTTTAGTCCCCAGCCACCCTGTTACACATTAAGAAAACCAAGACCATGGCATCTGTCCCTCTCAATTCCTGACAAATAGATGGGGAAGAAATGGAGGTAGTGACAGATTTTATCTTCCTGGGCTCCAAGATCACCACAGATGGGGACTGCAGCCAAGAAATTAAAAGACGCTTGCTCCTGGGGAGGAAAGCTATGGCAAATCTAGACAGCATACTAAAAAGCAGAGACATCACCCTGCCAACAAAAGTACGTGTAGTCAAGGCCATGGTTTTCCCAGTTGCAATGTATGGCTGTGAAAGTTGGACCATAAGAAAGGCTGAGTGCCAAAGAATTGAGGCCTTTGAACTATGGTGCTGGAGAAGACTCCTGCGAGTCCCCTGGACTGCAAGGCGATCAAACCGGTCAGTCCTAGAGGAGATCAACCCTGACTGCTCTTTAGAAGGCCAGATCCTGAAGCTGAAACTCAAGTACTTTGGCCACCTAATGAGAAGGAAGGACTCACTGGAGAAGAGCCTGATGCTGGGAAAGATGGAGGGCAGTAGAAGAAGGGGATGACAGAGAATGAGGTGGCTGGATGGAGTCACTGAAGCAGCAGGCGTGAGCTTCAATGGACTCCAGAAGATGGTAGAGGACAGGAAGGCCTGGAGGAACGTTGTCCATGGGGTCGCGATGGGTCAGACACGACTTTGCAACTAACAACAACACCCTGTTACACATATTTTGCTATGGTTTTTATAGAGAGTAACAAAATGACAGAGTTGGAAGGGAACTTAGAGGTCTTCTAGTCCAACCCTCTGCTCAAGCAGGAGACCCTCTACCTACCATTCCAGACAAATGGTTGTCCAATCCCTTCTTAAAACTCTCCAGTCTTAGGTTGGACCCTTCAATCAGAAGAGAGCTGGAAGGGATCTTGGAGGCCCACCCATTTGCACGATTCAGGTGATCCTTCTGAAGGCAGAGTTAAACCTCCAAGTGGCCTCAATGAGTACTCACAGAGAGTACTAACAACCAGATGACTGCAAGGAATACAAATCCTTCCATTCCCCGCTGTTCAGTCAGAATTGAGGAAGCTTCTTGGACGCGAAGCGAAATGTCTTCAAGGAAAAACAAAGGAAGCCCAGTTGTCTTTTGGGACAACCATGACCTGGACGACTGAGAATCGCCACAGACAAATCAAATTATTGGGATCTTTCTTCCCACCCACCCACCCACCCCCAAGTATTTCAACGATGCTATCGGCAAGTGACGAGTATTTTTAGCGCCCCCTGTTTAAAGCACCTTTCGCCTTTCTTCTTAGTTTGCTCCTTCTTTTGCAACCAAACTCTCCGCGCATTGCGAAGAGGCAACAC
>JALGBA010003184.1:0-13850 GCA_023970755.1 Azemiops feae | reverse complement strand
ATCTGCCCCATCTCGCCTAGAGGTTTAGAAAGCCCCTTTTTGCTTCCCAGTCAGTCAATATGGGCTGAGCAAGTGAAGCGGGAGGCAGCCAAGATTTCCTTCCCTCCACTTTCCCCTCGCACTTTACATATGCCCAGAGGCACCGTGCACACTTAGAAGCAGCTGCCCGCCGGCCTCCCCGCCCGTCCCTTGTTTCTTCCATCCCTAAACCCTCCATTCCAGATTCACCCGCCTGGGATTGCCTCGCTGCCTATGCTTTGCGACGTAAAACTGTGCCGAAAGAAATAGACCTTTTTAATGGGATTTTAAAGTTATTATCCTCTACCTTTATTAGTAACGCCTTATTAATGTTAATAGGGCGAAGGGAAGCCCTTTTGCTGCGACGCGGGGACACAAAAACATCACCTAATATTACTGAGGTTTCATTAATAAATACTACACTTAAAACTCCATTTAAAAGCTTTATTTCTTTTTGTGGCTGCTCGGCTCACCTGCGGCAGTCCGAGGCTTTTTTCCCTTCTTGCGGCAGCGTAGAGCAGAAAAGAGGACAGGAAGGTGCCGACGGATGATTAAAAGCAACGGACAAGACGTCGGCCATAATAGGAAGGTCGATTTCCAAATGAACTGGGGAATGGCCAATTGGACGGACGGGAGGTCGCCATGCCGAGAAGGTCTAGGTGGTTAATGCTATGGGACGAAAAACGTGCCCTCCTGCGTGTTCAAAACGGGTATTGCGGCCGCCGAAATAAATAGACCTTTTGAATGAGATTTTAAGGTTATTATTCTCTATCTTTATTATTAACGCCTTATTAATATTAATAGGGCGACGGGAGGCCCTTTTGCTGCGACCCTGGGGCAGAGTAAGATAACCTAATATTAGTAAGGTTTTATTAATAAAGAAAAATAAACTTAAAACGCCATTTAAAAGGTTTATTTCTTTTGGTGGCTGCTGTACCTGCTTGTCCCTTAGCGAGAGATGGCGCGGCCTTCAAAAAGGCCTGTAATGATGAATTAAGGTTACTTTGATAGGTGCTAACTTTAAAGATAAACCTCACCAAACATACATAAATTTATTGCTATGGTTAATATTAAAAGGAGTGAGATTAGATTTTACTTTCGCTGCTAGTTTTGAAACTGACGCATTTATTAAAATGTTTTATGTCTACCTACATCACACTAATTTCTTGCTGCATCTTAGTTTCGAATCTTCCTAGTATGCCCATTCGTGAATATCATTTCACTGGGGTGAAAAATAGACAGCTAGTCAATTGGGGTGGAAGGTGCCGGGCTAGAAATTGGGGGTGGGGGCTGAGTTTTAGTACCACCTTAGGGATGAGAAACCAGCTTTGGGCCAATTCCTCTCCTAGTCAGCCTAAGTCTAACCCTAACCCTAGGGCTGTTGCTGCATGGCGAAAATAAGAGAAGGAAGGAGCATTAGATATATTTGCCGCCTTGAGTTATTTATAAAAAAATAACAAAGGCTGGATTAAAAAAATACGCAAAATTTAGAGCGGCTTTGGTCTAGTCGTGGTTAAGGCAGCAGACTAGAAAGTGGGAGGCTGTGCGTTCTAATCTGTCGCTTTTAGAGGCAGACAAGATCTGGGTCAGGTCACTCAAAACCAGCTTTGGGCCAGTCACTCTCTCTCGGCCATAGGAAGGAAGCAACGGCAAACCATTTGTCTGAAATGGTATAGGGTTGCCTGCCTAAGCAGGGGGTTGGACTAGAAGACCTCCAAGGTCCCTTCCAACTCGGTTATTCTATTCTAACCGCAGCTGGGGGGGGAAACCTTGCCAAGAAAACCGCAGGGATTTGGTCAGGCAATGGCCAGGAGTCGAGACTAAGTGGAAAGCACCAAATAATATTAAGAATAACAGCAATAACTTACTAAACGCCCGGCTCCCTCCGGTGATGTTACTAGAAGGGAGTGCGAACACAGGCAATTGAGTTCATCGGGCAACGCGTGTCGTGGGAACGCAACTCCTAGTACCCACGCCGCCCATGAAAAGGCGGCGGCGAGCGGCAGATTCGGGGAAGCTTCCCTGAAGCCCCCGCCTCACCTGGCCTTGCTGCAAAGGCAGCAGCGCCGCCGGCTCCACCTTTGCCTTCTCCTTCGCCCTGGGACAGCCTTCTCGGGGCGTCGCCGGGCTGTGACACCATCAAAAGGCGCGTCCCCTATTTCGGCAGAGAAGCCGAAAGGCACCATAGAGGTAGGAAAGGAGAGCGGAGGAAAGACTGGGCTTTCCGCTCTTGAAACCGTCGAACTTGGGAATCGCCAGAGAAATGTAACCAGAGAGCTCGGATGGAAATGGTAGAGCGGCCGGTAGAACCAAGACTTCCGAGTTTGCTGGAGCATATATGGAGGAAGACTTTGGATTGGAGTTAAGGACGGAAAAAAGACAATGCAGAAATCTGGATTGTATTGGGGGCGCCCTATATAAAAGCCCCCCGCAAAGGTGGAGTGTCACAGAGTATTGCACATCCATTCCCAGCCAGCAGGGGACAAGTTTAATCCCTGTAAGTCATCCAGCGTTTCTCAAACTTGGCAATTTTTGTGGACTTCAAGTTCCAGAATTCCCCAGCCTGCATGCAGTTTGCAGGTAACTAAATGGTTTATCCAGGGAAAGCAGGAACTGTATTAAATTGGACTCCAGGGTTGACCGAGTACACCACCTCCAAATTTGTGACGTCCCCTAAAATTTGCTGGCAACCCCCAAGCGATCGCAATAAATAAATAAAAACACAAACTTATTTATTTAGCGTATGGCACAATACACTCCGATAGTATCTTTTCACTAGCCTCCACTAGTTGTGACACTGCTTAGGTTTTACAAAAGCAGCCAAGGCCATTAAGTGATGCTCCAGTCAGAGCTGAAGAACCTTCTTGTATGAGAAGCGAAACGTCTTCAAAGAAAATCCAGAAAGTCCAGTTGCCTCCTGAAAAAGCATCTTTGGGACAATTATGACCCGGATGACTGAGAATCTCCATAGAAAGTGAGAGACAATGCGGGATACTTAAGGCACTGGACTAGAAATCGGAAGACTGTCGGTTCTAGTCCCACCTTAGGCATGAAAGTCAACTGTGGTGACCTTGGGGTCAGTCCTTCTCTCTTGGTCCTAGTAAGGAGGCAATGCCAAACCACCAGCTTCCCATCATTGCTATCTGCAATTGCATTGACGCACGACCGAATGTGTGCAGCTGGGGCCTGCGCACACCTGCAACATATCGTGTAGATATATCTATCTATCTATCTATCTATCTATCTATCTATCTATCTATCTATCTATCTATCTATCTATCTATCTATCTATCTATCTATCTATCTATCTATCTATCTATCTATCTATCTAATATAAAGGAGGCTGCACTTCAATGGTTAGATGGCCTATTGGTATCTGAACAAAAATCTTTTTAACATTTATATTTTATTGTGTGTTTCTAATCTAGGTGAAATGTTAATATATACTGCAAGTCCATGTTATGATATGCCATACGCTAAATAAATAAGTAAACAACCGCCCAATCAAGAAACTACCAGGAACACCTCCATCAACCCTGATAGGACAAGCCACTAAGTATATAAAGAGAGAGCAAATTCCTCTCTCTTAGCAATGATGATGTTACCTAGTTGGTCACGAAAGTCCTGCAAGAAAACCACCAAGCTCAGAGAGCACCAAGGACCCCTGAGAGACAATGTCGTTGGATGATGGACCAAGTGGCCCCTTAGCTCCGGCTTTATTATTTATATAATAACAATGATATGGGTGTGTGTGTGCGTGCGTGGGTGTATGATAATACTATATAATTTATATTATGATTACATTTATCTGCCCCATCTCGCCTAGAGGTTTAGAAAGCCCCTTTTTGCTTCCCAGTCAGTCAATATGGGCTGAGCAAGTGAAGCTGGAGGCAGCCAAGATTTCCTTCCCTCCACTTTCCCCTCGCACTTTACATATGCCCAGAGGCACCGTGCACACTTAGAAGCAGCTGCCCGCCGGCCTCCCCGCCCGTCCCTTGTTTCTTCCATCCCTAACCCCTCCATTCCAGATTCACCCGCCTGGGATTGCATCGATGCCTTGCTTTGCGACGTAAAAACTGGCCGAAAGAAATGACCTTTTTAATGGATTTTAAAGTTATGATACTCTATCTTTATTAGTAAAAAAAAAAAAAACGGCTCCCCCTTATTAATGTTAATAGGGCGGAAAGGGAAGCCCTTTTGATGCGACGCGGGGGACAAAAAAAACATCACCTACCTTTTACTGAGTTTCATAAATAAAGACTAACACTTAAAAACTACATTAAAAGCTTTTATTCTTTTTTGCGGCTGCTCGGCTAACTGCGGCAGTACGAGGCTTTTTTCCCTTCTTGGGCAGCGTAGAGGAGAAGAGAGGACAGGAACGGGTGCAGACGGATGACTAAAAGCAACGAGGACAAGACGTCGGCCCATAATGAAGGTCGATTCCAAATGAACTGGGGATGGCCAATTTGGACGGACGGGAGGTCGCCATGCCGAGAAGGTCTAGGACCGTGTTAATGCTATGGGACGGAAAAACGTGCCCTCCTGTGGTCAAAACGGGTATTGCGGCGGCCGAAATAAATAAACCTTTTGAATGGGATTTTAAGGTTATTATTCTCTATCTTTATTATTAACGCCTTATTAATATTAATAGGGCGACGGGAGGCCCTTTTGCTGCGACCGTGGGGCAGAGTAAGATAACCTAATATTAGTAAGGTTTTATTAATAAAGAATAATAAACTTAAAACGCCATTTAAAAGGTTTATTTCTTTTGGTGGCTGCTGTACCGCTGTCCCTTAGCGGGGATGGCGCTGGGGCCTTCCAAAAAGCCTGTTAATGATGATTAAGGTACTGGATAGGTGCTAAACTTAAAGATAAACCTCACAAACATACATAAATTTATTGTATGGTAATATTTACAAAATGAGTGAGATTAGATTTACCTTCGTCTGATAGTTTTGAACACTGACGCATTTATTTAAAATGTTATGTCTACCTACATCACACTAATTTCTTGCTGCATCTTAGTTTCTAATCTTCCTAGTATGCCCATTGATGAATATCATTTCACTGGGGTGAAAAATAGACAGCCAGTCAATTGGGGTGGAAGGTGCCAGGCTAGAAATTGGGGGTGGGGGCTGAGTTTTAGTACCACCTTAGGTATGAGAAACCAGCTTTGGGCCAATTCCTCTCCTAGTCAGCCTAAGTCTAACCCTAACCCTAGGGCTGTTGCTGCATGGCGAAAATAAGAGAAGGAAGGAGCATTAGATATATTTAGCGGCCTTGAGTTATTTATAAAAATAACAAAGGCCGGATTAAAAAAATACGCAAAATTTAGAGCGGCTTTGGTCTAGTCGTGGTTAAGGCAGCAGACTAGAAAGTGGGAGGCTGTGAGTTCTAATCTTGCTTTTAGAGGCAGAAAAGTCATCTGGGTCAGTCACTCCAAAACCAGCTTTGGGCCAGTCACTGTCTCTCGGCCCTAGGAAGGAACCAATGGCAAACCATTTGTCTGAAATGGTATAGGGTTGCCTGCCTAAGCAGGGGGTTGGACTAGAAGACCTCCAAGGTCCCTTCCAACTCGGTTATTCTATTCTAACCGCAGCTGGGGGGGCGGAAACCTTGCCAAGAAAACCGCAGGGATTTGGTCAGGCAATGGCCAGGAGTCGAGACTAAGTCGAAAGCACCAAATAATATTAAGAATAACAGCAATAATTTACTAAACGCCCGGCTCCCTCCGGTGATGTTACTAGAAGGGAGTGCGAACCCAGGCAATTGAGTTCATCGGGCAACGCGTGTGGTGGGAACGCAACTCCTAGTACCCACGCCGGGCGGCAGATTCGGGGAAGCTTCCCTGAAGCCCCCGCCTCACCTGGCCTTGATGCAAAGGCAGCAGCGCCGCCGGCTCCACCTTTGCCTTCTCCTTCGCCGCGGGACAGCCTTCTCGGGGCGTCGCCGGGCTGTGACGCCATCAGAAGGCGCGTCCCCTATTTCGGCAGAGAAGCGGAAAGGCACCATAGAGGTAGGAAAGGAGAGCGGAGGGAAGAGTGGGCTTTCCCCTCTTCAAACCGTCGATCTTGGGAATCGCCATAGAAATGTAACCAGAGAGCTCGTGTGGAAATCGTAGAGCGGCCGGTAGAACCAAGACTTCCGAGTTTGCTGGAGCATATATGGAGGAAGACTTTGGATTGGAGTTAAGGACGGAAAAAAGACAATGCAGAAATCTGGATTGTATTGGGGGCGCCCTATATAAAAGCCCCCCGCAAAGGTGGAGTGTCACAGAGTATTGCACATCCATTCCCAGCCAGCAGGGGTCAAGTTTAATAATCCCTATAAGTCATCCAGCGTTTCTCAAACTTGGCAATTTTTGTGGACTTCAAGTCCCAGAATTCCCCAGCCTGCATGCAGTTTGCAGATAACTAAATGGTTTATCCAGGGAAAGCAGGAACTGTATTAAATTGGACTCCAGGGTTGACCGAGTACACCATCTCCAAATTTGTGACGTCCCCTAAAATTTGCTGGTGACCCCGAAGAGATCGCAATAAATAAATAAAAACACAAACCTATTTATTTAGCGTATGGCACAATACACTCCGATAGTATCTTTTCACTAGCCTCCACTAGTTGTGACACTGCTTAGGTTTTACAAAAGCAGCCAAGGCCATTAAGTGATGCTCCAGTCAGAGCTGAAGAAGCTTCTTGTATGAGAAGCGAAACGTCTTCAAAGAAAATCAAGAAAGTCCAGTTGCCTCCTGAAAAAGCATCTTTGGGACAATTATGACCCGGATGACTGAGAATCTCCATAGACAGTGAGAGACAATACTTAAGGCACTGGACTAGAAATTGGAAGACTGTCGGTTCTAGTCCCACCTTAGGCATGAAACTCAACTGTGGTGACCTTGGGGTCAGTCCTTCTCTCCTGGTCCTAGTAAGGAGGCAATGCCAAACCACCAGCTTCCCATCATAGCTATCTGCAATTGCATTGACGCACCACCGAATGTGTGCAGCTGGGGCCTGCGCACACCTGCAACATATCGTGTAGATCTATCTATCTATCTATCTATCTATCTATCTATCTATCTATCTATCTATCTATCTATCTATCTATCTATCTATCTATCTATCTATCTATCTATCATCTATCTAATCAATCAATCAATCAATCTATCAATCTATCAATCTATCTATCAATCTATCAATCTATCAATCTATCAATCTATCAATCTATCTATCTATCTATCTATCTATCTATCTATCTATCTATCTATCTATCTATCTATCTATCTATCTAATATAAAGGAGGCTGCACTTCAATGGTTAGACGGCCTATTGGTATCTGAACAAAAATCTTTTTAACATTTATATTTTATTGTGTTTTTCTAATCTAGGTGAAATGTTAATATATACTGCTAGTCCATGTATGATATGCCATACGCTAAATAAATAAGTAAACAACCGCCCAATCAAGAAACTACCAGGAACACCTCCATCAACCCTGATAGGACAAGCCACTAAGTATATAAAGAGAGAGCAAATTCCTCTCTCTTCTAGCACTGATGATGTTACCTAGTTGGGTCACGAAACGTCTGCAAGAAAACCACCAAGCTCAGAGAGCACCAAGGACCCCTGAAGAGACAATGTCGTTGGATGATGGACCAAGTGGCTCCTTAGCTCCGGCTTTATTATTTATATAATAACAATGATATGCGTGTGTGTGTGTGCGCGCACGTGAGATGGTGTATGATAACAGTATATAATTTATATTATGATGACATTTATCTGCCCCATCTCGCCTAGAGGTTTAGAAAGCCCCTTTTAGCTTCCCAGTCAGTCAATATGGGCTGAGCAAGTGAAGCTGGAGGCAGCCGAGATTTCCTTCCCTCCTCTTTCCCCCTCGCACTTTACATATGCCCAGAGGCACCATGCACACTTAGAAGCAGCTGCCCGCCGGCCTCCCCGCCCGTCCCTTGTTTCTTCCATCCCTAAACCCTCCATTCCAGATTCACCCGCCTGGGATTGCCTCGATGCCTATGCTTTGCGACGTAAAACTGTGCCGAAAGAAATAGACCTTTTTAATGGGATTTTAAAGTTATTATCCTCTATCTTTATTAGTAACGCCTTATTAATGTTAATAGGGCGAAGGGAAGCCCTTTTTGCTGCGACGCGGGGACACAAAAACATCACCTAATATTACTGAGGTTTCATTAATAAATACTACACTTAAAACTCCATTTAAAAGCTTTATTTCTTTTTGCGGCTGCTCGGCTCACCTGCGGCAGTACGAGGCTTTTTTCCCTTCTTGCGGCAGCGTAGAGCAGAAGAGAGGACAGGAAGGTGCCGACGGATGACTAAAAGCAACGGACAAGACGTCGGCCATAATAGGAAGGTCGATTCCAAATGAACGGGGGGATGGCCAATTTGGACGGACGGGAGGCCGCCATGCCGAGAAGGTCTAGGTGTTAATGCTATGGGACGGAAAAACGTGCCCTCCTGTGGTCAAAACGGGTATTGCGGCCGCCGAAATAAATAAACCTTTTGAATGGGATTTTAAGGTTATTATTCTCTATCTTTATTATTAACGCCTTATTAATATTAATAGGGCGACGGGAGGCCCTTTTGCTGAGACCCTGGGGCAGAGTAAGATAACCTAATATTAGTATGGTTTTATTAACAAAGAATAATAAACTTAAAACGCCATTTAAAAGGTTTATTTCTTTTGGGGGCTGCTGTACCTGCTTGTCCTTTAGCGAGAGATGGTGCGGCCTTCAAAAAGGCCTGTAATGATGAATTAAGGTTACTTTGATAGGTGCTAACTTTAAAGATAAACCTCACCAAACATACATAAATTTATTGCTATGCTTAATATTAAAATGAGTGAGATTAGATTTTACCTTCGCTGCTAGTTTTGAAACTGACGCATTTATTAAAATGTTTTATGTCTACCTACATCACACTAATTTCTTGCTGCATCTTAGTTTCTAATCTTCCTAGTATGCCCAGTCGTGAATATCATTTCACTGGGTTGAAAAATAGACAGCTAGTCAATTGGGGTGGAAGGTGCCAGGCTAGAAATTGGGGGTGGGGGCTGAGTTTTAGTACCACCTTAGGTATGAGAAACAAGCTTTGGGCCAATTCCTCTCCTAGTCAGCCTACGTCTAACCCTAACCTAGGGCTGTTGTGGCATGGCGAAAATACAGAGAATGAAGGGAGCATTTAGATATATTTGCCGCCTTGAGTTATGTTTATAAAATAACAAAGGATGGATTAAAAAATAATGCCAAAATTTAGAGCGGGTTGGGTCTAGTCGTGGTTAGGGCAGCAGACTAGAAACAGTGGGGAGGCTGTGAGTCTAATCTTGTTTTAGATGGCCGAAAAGTCATCTGGGTCAGTCACTCCAAAACCAGCTTTGGGCCAGTCACTCTCTCTCGGCCTTAGGAAGGAAGCAACGGCAAACCATTTGTCTGAAATGGTATAGGGTTGCCTGCCTAAGCAGGGGGTTGGACTAGAAGACCTCCAAGGTCCCTTCCAACTCGGTTATTTTATTCTAACCGCAGCTGGGGGGGGGGGGAAACCTTGCCAAGAAAACCGCAGGGATTTGGTCAGGCAATGGCCAGGAGTCGAGACTAAGTGGAAAGCACCAAATAATATTAAAAATAACAGCAATAACTTACTAAACGCCCGGCTCCCTCCGGTGATGTTACTAGAAGGGAGTGCGAACACAGGCAATTGAGTTCATCGGGCAACGCGTGTCGTGGGAACGCAACTCCTAGTACCCACGCCGCCCATGAAAAGGCGGCGTCGAGCGGCAGATTCGGGGAAGCTTCCCTGAAGCCCCCGCCTCACCTAGCCTTGCTGCAAAGGCAGCAGCGCCGCCGACTCCACCTTTGCCTTCTCCTTCGCCCCGGGACAGCCTTCTCGGGGCGTCGCCGGGCTGTGACACCATCAAAAGGCGCGTCCCCTATTTCGGCAGAGAAGCCGAAAGGCACCATAGAGGTAGGAAAGGAGAGCGGAGGAAAGACTGGGCTTTCCCCTCTTGAAACCGTCGAACTTGGGAATCGCCATAGAAATGTAACCAGAGAGCTCGGATGGAAATGGTAGAGCGGCCGGTAGAACCAAGACTTCCGAGTTTGCTGGAGCATATATGGAGGAAGACTTTGGATTGGAGTTAAGGAGGGAAAAAAGACAATGCAGAAATCTGGATTGTATTGGGGGCGTCCTATATAAAAGCCCCCCGCAAAGGTGGAGTGTCACAGAGTATTGCACATCCATTCCAGACAGAACAGGGGACAAGTTTAATGCCCTGTAGTCAGCCAGCGTTTCTCAACTTGCAATTTTTTTGTCGGACTTCAAGTCCAGAATCCCCAGCCTGCATGCAGTTTGCAGGAAACTAAATGGTTATCCAGGAAAGAGGACACGGTATAAAATTGGGACTCCAGGGGTGAACGAGTACACCACCTCCAAAATTTGTGAGGTACCCTAAAAATTTGCTGGCCAACCCCCAATTGATCGCAAAAATAAATAAAAACACAAACGTATTTATTTAGCGTATGACACAATACACTCCATTAGTATCTTTTCACTAGCCTCCACTAGTTGTGACACTACTTAGGTTTTACAAAAGCAGCCGAGGCCATTAAGTGGATGCTCCAGTCAGAGCTGAAGAAGCTTCTTGTATGAGAAGCGAAACGTCTTCAAAGAAAATTAAGAAAGTCCAGTTGCCTCCTGAAAAAGCATCTTTGGGACAATTATGACCCGGATGACTGAGAATCTCCATAGACAGTGAGAGACAATGCGGGATACTTAAGGCACGGGACTAGAAATCGGAAGACTGTCGGTTCTAGTCCCACTTTAGGCATGAAAGTCAACTGTGCAAACCTGCAACATATCGTGTAGATCGATCTATCTATCTATCTATCTATCTATCTATCTATCTATCTATCTATCTATCTATCTATCTATCTATCTATCTATCTATCTATCTTATCTATCTATCTATCTATCTATCTATCTATCTATCTATCTTATCTATCTATCTATCTATCTATCTATCTATCTATCTATCTATCTATCTATCTATCTATCTATCTATCTATCTATCTATCTATCTATCTATCTATCTATCTATCTATCTAATATAAAGGAGGCTGCACTTCAATGGTTAGACGGCCTATTGGTAACTGAACAAAAATCTTTTTAACATTTATATTATTGGTTTTTCTAATTAGGTGGAAATGTTAATATATACTGCTAGTCCATGTATGATATGCCATACGCTAAATAAATAAGTAAACAACCGCCCAATCAAGAAACTACCAGGAACACCTCCATCAACCCTGATAGGACAAGCCACTAAGTATATAAAGAGAGAGCAAATTCCTCTCTCTTCTAGCACTGATGATGTTACCTAGTTGGGTCACGAAACGTCTGCAATAAAACCACCAAGCTCAGAGAGCACCAAGGACCCCTGAAGAGACAATGTTGTTGGATGATGGACCAAGTGGCCCCTTAGCTCCGGCTTTATTATTTTTATAATAACAATGATATGCGTGTGTGTGTGTGCGCGCACGTGAGAGGGTGTATGATAATACTATATAATTTATATTATGATGACATTTAATCTGCCCCATCTCGCCTAGAGGTTTAGAAAGCCCCCTTTAGCTTCCCAGTCAGTCAATATGGGTGAGCAAGTGAAGCTGGAGGCAGCCTGAGATTTCCTTCCCCTCCTCTTTACCCTCCGCAACTAATAATATGCCAGAGCACATGCACACTTAGAAGGCAGCTGCCCGCCGCATCCGGCCCGTCCCTTTGTTTCTTCCATCCCTAAACCTCCATCCAGATTCACCCGCCGGGGGGGGGGGGGGGGGATTGGCCTCGAGGACTCTATGCTTTGCGACGTTAAAACTGTGCCGAAAGAAATAGACCTTTTTAATGGGATTTTAAACTTATTATCCTCTATCTTTATTAGTAACGCCTTATTAATGTTAATAGGGCGAAGGGAAGCCCTTTTGCTGCGACGCGGGGACACAAAAACATCACCTAATATTACTGAGGTTTCATTAATAAATACTACACTTAAAACTCCATTGAAAAGCTTTCTTTCTTTTTGTGGCTGCTCGGCTCACCTGCGGCAGTACGAGGCTTTTTTCACTTCTTGCGGCAGCGGAGAGCAGAAAAGAGGACAGGAAGGTGCCGACGGATGACTAAAAGCAACGGACAAGAGGTCGGCCATAATAGGAAGGTCGATTCCAAATGAACTGGGGGATGGCCAATTTGGACGGACGGGAGGCCGCCATGCCGAGAAGGTCTAGGTGTGAATGCTATGGGACGGAAAAACTTGCCCTCCTGTGGTCAAAACGGGTATTGCGGCCGCCGAAATAAATAAAACCTTTTGAATGGGATTTTAAGGTTATTATTCTCTCTCTTTATTATTAACGCCTTATTAATATTAATAGGGCGACGGGAGGCCCTTTTGCTGAGACCCTGGGGCAGAGTAAGATAACCTAATATTACTATGGTTTTATTAACAAAGAATAATAAACTTAAAACGCCATTTAAAAGGTTTATTTCTTTTGGGGGCTGCTGTACCTGCTTGTCCCTTAGCGAGAGATGGCGCGGCCTTCAAAAAGGCCTGTAATGATGAATTAAGGTTACTTTGATAGGTGCTAACTTTAAAGATAAACCTCACCAAACATACATAAATTTATTGCTATGCTTAATATTAAAATGAGTGAGATTAGATTTTACCTTCGCTCCTAGTTTTGAAACTGACGCATTTATTAAAATGTTTTATGTCTACCTACATCACACTAATTTCTTGCTGCATCTTAGTTTCTAATCTTCCTAGTATGCCCATTCGTGAATATCATTTCACTGGGGTGAAAAATAGACAGCTAGTCAATTGGGGTGGAAGGTGCCAGGCTAGAAATTTGGGGTGGGGGCTGAGTTTTAGTACCACCTTAGGTACGAGAAACCAGCTTTGGGCCAATTCCTCTCCTAGTCAGCCTAAGTCTAACCCTAACCCTAGGGCTGTTGCTGCATGGCGAAAATAAGAGAAGGAGCATTAGATATATTTGCCGCCTTGAGTTATTTATTAAAAGATAACAAAGGCTGCATTAAAAAAATACGCAAAATTTAGAGCGGCTTTGGTCTAGTCGTGGTTAAGGCAGCAGACTAGAAAGTGGGAGGCTGTGAGTTCTAATCTTGCTTTTAGAGGCAGAAAAGTCATCTGGGTCAGTCACTCCAAAACCAGCTTTGGGCCAGTCACTCTCTCTCGGCCCTAGGAAGGAAGCAACAGCAAACCATTTGTCTGAAATGGTATAGGGTTGCCTGCCTAAGCAGGGGGTTGGACTAGAAGACCTCCAAGGTCCCTTCCAACTCGGTTATTCTATTCTAACCGCAGCTGGGGGGGGGGGAAACCTTGCCAAGAAAACCGCAGGGATTTGGTCAGGCAATGGCCAGGAGGCGAGACTAAGTGGAAAGCACCAAATAATATTAAGAATAACAGCAAAAACTTACTAAACGCCCGGCTCCCTCCGGTGATGTTACTAGAAGGGAGTGCGAACACAGGCAATTGAGTTCATCGGGCAACGCGTTTCGTGGGAACGCAACTCCTAGTACCCACGCCGCCCATGAAAAGGCGGCGTCGAGCGGCAGATTCGGGGAAGCTTCCCTGAAGCCCCCGCCTCACCTGGCCTTGCTGCAAAGGCAGCAGCGCCGCCGACTCCACCTTTGCCTTCTCCTTCGCCCCGGGACAGCCTTCTCGGGGCGTCGCCGGGCTGTGACCCCATCAGAAGGCGCGTCCCCTATTTCGGCAGAGAAGCCGAAAGGCACCATAGAGG
>JALGBA010003183.1:0-19945 GCA_023970755.1 Azemiops feae | reverse complement strand
TTCCATTGAGGACCACATGCTGAGTACGGCTGGTCAGCCAGCTACGAATCCATCTGGTGGTGATGCTGTCTAACCCACATTTTTCTATCTTATAATGTAGTAGGTTGTGATCTACTTTATCAAATGCCTTACTGAAGTCCAAGTAAATTATATCCACAGCATTCCTCTGATCCACTAATTTTGTCACTTGGTCAAAGAATGCAATAAGGTTTGTCTGGCATGATCTGTTTTTGACAAACCCATGTTGGCTTTTAGTAGTGATTTAGTAGTAATTAAATTGCAGTATTGCAGGCAAACTCAGCCCATTGCCAGGAGTTTGATCCTGACTGGCTCAAGGTTGACTCAGCCTTCCATCCTTCCGAGGTCGGTAAAATGAGGACCCAGATTGTTGGGGGGTCAACATGCTGACTCTGTAAACCGCTTAGAGAGGGCTGTAAAGCACTATGAAGTGGTATATAAGTCTAAGTGCTAGTGCTATTGCTAAGACTGCTATCATGTCACCCCTAGTCCTTCTTTTCATTAAACTAGACATACCCAATTCCAGCAACCGTTCTTCATATGTCTTAACTTCCAGTCCCCTAATCATCCTTGTTGCTCTACTTTGCACTTTTCTTTTCCCCCAGGGACTCAACATCTTTTTTTACATCGTGGCGAGGATTTAGCCGGTTCAGATCTAAAAAAAATCTCTACTTTTTTCATATCTGAAGCAGAAATCAATCAATCAGTGTCAGTCTCAATGAGATTTCTACCACAGGGGTCCCCAACCCCTGGTCTGTGGACCGGTACCAGGCCACAATATGCCAGCAACCGGTCCACACAAACAAGCAAAGCCCCATCTGCGGGATGCAGGCAGCACACAAAACCACGCACCCTCCGGTCTGCGGAAAAACCTCTCTCCACGGAACCGGTCCCTGGTGCCCAAAAGGTTGGGGACCTCTGTTCTACCATGAGTGATTTTTCTCTTGAACAATCCTCTCCTGAAATTCTCAGGGCATCTCCTATAAAATATGTTGGACAGCAATAGAAGATCTCTGTTTTCACCCGGACCTCTTCAACATGAATTTTGCATGAAGGGGGTTTTTTGCTGATGCTTTGCTCCCCGCTCCGCTTTTTAAGTAAATATTTTATCTTGTTTTCATGTACGGGATTTATCTTTTGATCGTAAATCACTCCAAGGAGCCTGTGAATGGGGAACAGTTTATAAACATGTTAAATGATTGCGGGAACCGATGAAAAATATTATCTCAGTTGTAACAGCTTTACAGACAGGGCTGGGGAGTAGAGATGGGCAGTAAAAAACAGCTGAATGAGAAAGGCCTTTGAATGAAGGAATATTAGAGGTAAAGAGATGGAGGGATGTTTTTACTGCTGAGAGGTGTCATGCCTCCGCCGGAGCCTGAATGAGGAAAATGAGCTGGAACAGGAGCCTATGGAGGCAGAGGGAGAGGTGTCTGTAGTTTCAGAGGAATGTGGGGAAGAGCAGGCAGAGGCAGGCCAGGGCCTTTCAGGAGTGGGACAGGCTGAACAGGAGACGCAGAGTTCAGGCGATGAGCAAGGGCCACCCCCACCTGATCCTAGAGCACGCAGAGTGGAGAGAAGGAGGGAACAACGCAGGCAGGCTCAACTACTCGGGAGGAGAGCATCCTACCCCTCTCCACAAGGCACACCTGGAGACTGAGACTTAAGGAGACACTGTGGGGAGAGGCATTTGTTGGGAACAAACGCTGATTCCTTGGAGTTTTGTGTGTGTTGTTGCTGATCTCTTGTTCTGTGACTTCTGCTTGGAAACCCGGACACTCTGACCATTGGATTGGCTGACAACGTTGCTTGGATGTTTAAGGAACCCAGACTGTATTTTGGCTCCCCGACTGAAACTGCTCAGGCAAGCTTGTATTCACACAGACTCATTAGGTTTATGATGTATGTGTCATTCTTTCTTATCTCCGTGGCCTTGAGTGGATTCCTCTCCTAGTCAGACTGTGTGTGAGGCTACTTGCAGCCAGAGGTGTGTGTGTGGGTCTTCCTGTGTTTGGAGGCTTGCCAGAAACGTGGGAGCATTTGGGGAAAATTTGGAGCAATTAAAGGGCGGTTTGAGTTGCCAGCTGACTGCATTGCCTCTGTGCTGTGCTGTGCCCTGGGTCATCACAAGAGGTTTCCTGGAGGTAGGACAAATGACCTCATCATTCATTGGAATATTGATGCCGTTTTAGTCAAGTCACATCTGCAAAAATTATAGATGAACCAGAATGCAGATGTGAGCTAAAGAGCATCCCTTAAAACATCTGCAACACAGTTTCCAAACTGTCCTTAAGAAGAAAATAAACAAAAAAAACCTACGCTCAAAACGAAGCCCAAAAAATATTAAAACAAAGCACAGGTAGTCCTCAATTTACAGCAGTTCATTTAATGACCATTTGAACTGACAACGGCACTGAAAAAAGGGACTTATGACCGTTTTTTCACACTTCACGACTGCTGCAAACTCCCCATGGTCATGTGATCAAAATTCAGATGCTTGGCAACTGGCACGCACTTATGACGGTTGCAGTGTCCCGGGGTCACGGGATCCCCTTTTGCGGCCTTCTCAAAAACAAAGTCAATTGGGAAGCCGGATTCGCTTAATGACTGAATGATCCACTTAACAACTGCAGCGATCCACTGAACAACTCTGAGCAAAAGGTCAGACAATGGGGTGAAACAACTGTCTTGCTTAGCAATGGAAATTTGGGGCTGAATTGTAGTCATAATTGTAGTCATTAGATGGGGAACTCATCAAATTTGCAGACAACACCAAGCTGGCAGGAATAGCCAACACTCCAGAACTTACTGGCTTAAGATACAGGAGGATCTGGACAGACTTGAACACTGGGCGCTATCTAACAAAATGAAATTCAATGGTGAAAAAAGTAAAGTTCTACATTTAGGCAAGAAAAACCAAATGTACAGGTATAGTATAGGGGGTACCTTGCTCAATAGTAGTAACTGTGAGAGGGACCTCTGAGTCCTAGTGGACAATCCCTTAAATATGAGCCAGCCGTGTGCTGCAGCTGCCAAAAAAGCCAACTCAGTGCTAGACTGCATTAACAGAGGGATGGAATCAAGATCAGGTGAAGTGTTAATATCACTTTACAATGCCTTGGTAAGGCCACACTTGGAATGCTGCATTCAGTTTTGGTCACCACGATGTAAAAAAGATGTTGAGACTCTAGAAAGAGTAGAGAGAAGAGCAACAAAGATGATCAGAGGACTGGAGGCTAAAACATGTAATGAACATAATTATTATTATTGTTATTGTTATTATTAATATTATTATTAATTTTATTATTAGTCAAGGACTATGTTAACATCCAGCTCAAGAATCCAAATAAAACTCCAGGTTCATTCCATCTCTGAAAAGCGTACTGTTTATTGAATACACTGCATGATAATGTCGAAGCAACACTAACTCTGAAGTTCCAAAACACCAATTCATAGATTTAAATAATAATTTTCCCAACGTCTTAGGTAATCCATATCAACAAATCCACTTTGTTATGGGAACCATCTGCTTCAAATCCACACCTGTTATGGTGTCCTTGAAAAGGTTTCAGGCTCTCACAGTCTTCAGCAGAATCATAGAAGTTTCGTTTCTGCATCTAACCCACTCAAAAGTAACACCTCCCCCTTACTCTAATGGCAAGTTGAAACACAGAGGCGGCGCCTAGCTGCCAAACTTTCATCCTTGACAGACTACCTGCATTTATAATCCAGATTCAAAGTTGTAATCCCACCCCTCTGTGGTCACATGGTTGTACTTTAAACGCTTGGCAACCAGGCCACATTTACAACTATTTGTAGCGTCCTGCAGTCACATAACCATGATTTACAATGTTTTTTTTTTGCCCCAAACTGGTCTTTACATCCAGCTTCCAGCAAAAAGAAAAGAAAAGAAACGCCCATTGTAAATAACAACTTAACAACCACTGTGTTAGCTTAACTGACTCTCAGGTTTGCCTGACGTCTGCCATAAAATTGGTCATAAAAAAATGGGGTGGAGTCACGGGATAACCTGCTTCATGACCGGCACAACTTAACGACAATAATTCCAGGCTCAATTACAGTCATAAAATGGGGACTTCCTGTAATCGGAGACCTGAAATCCCTTCTGTAGGGAGAGCTTAACTCGGGTTAAGTGTCTTTATCTGGAAAGCAGCTTGCAAACTCGCCAGGGGAAACAGGCCCACAGAGGAGAGATTAGAAGGTCCCAGGCTGTAAATCATAGTGAACTTCTCTCATTAGTTATGCCATCAGTAGCTTCAGAACTCCAGGAGGGTAGAGATCCATAAAACCGAGAGGTTAGCAAGCGAGTTGGCCTAATCTGGCCTTTGAAATTCTAATTATTCACCCGGGGATTCATTTAAGAGTCTACAGAAGGTTGATTTTCGAGAAACCAGTCAACTATAAGCTCAGATTCTGCCATTCGCCTCAGATGTAAACCACTGACAGTTCTTCCAGCGTTCAACATGCAAGCCGTTTGGAGCTGAGGGGTATTGTGTAAAGAGTCATTATAGTAAAGAGCAGGGGGATGGACTAGAAGACCTTCAAGAGCCCTTCCAACTCTGTTATCCTATTATACTCTCTTCTGATAAGATGCTGCCCTCTTCATCCCAGCTCCTTTCACAGGCCATCTGGAGAAAGTCTCAAGCACAAATGTCATTCTCTGAAACAGGACACCGGCATGAAAACTGCAACGTTAAGCCCCCACCCCCACCCCAATAGCTTTATTGCAGACCTTGGCTGGTCCTGAAAAAGGCTAAGCAGGGTTGGATGGAAGACTACCAGGAAATACTCAAATTACACAGGAGAGGTTGAAGAATTATCAAGGAAGAAGAGAGGAGGAGGAGGAGGAGGAGGAGGAGGAGAAGGAGAAGGAGAAGAAGAGGAGGAGGAGGAGGAGGAGGAGGAGGAGGAGGAGGAGGGGAGGAGGTGAAAGAAGAAGAAGAAGAAGAAGAAGAGAAGAAGAAGAAGAAGAAGAAGAAGAAGAAGAAGAAGAAGAAGAAGAAGAAGAAGAGAAGAAGAAGAAGAAGAAGAAGAAGAGAAGAAGAAGAAGAAGAAGAAAGAAGAAGAAGAAGAAGAAGACGAAGAAGAAGAAGAAGAAGAAGAAGAAGAAGAAGAAGAAGAAGAAGAAGAAGAAGAAGAAGAAGAAGAAGAAGAAGAAGAAGAAGAAGAAGAAGAAGAAGAAGAAGAAGAAGAAGAAGAAGAAGATTTGGCCACCCAACTCACTCATGGTGACTCTGGGGGCTTATAGAAATAACCCCCACAAAAACAAAACCCAATAAATCCTCACCCCCTTGGTGAAAACAATCAAACCAACCTTTTGTTGGTCTCCATGTCACTCTGGGGTCCACAGGCCTACTGGCAGATCCATGTCATCAGGCTCTTTCAAAAGGGTATCAAGGTGGGGGGAAGCCTTATCTCCACAGGGATGATGTTCCACAGAGAAGGACCTTCTTCTTGTCCCACCAGAAGGACCTCCTTAAGAGAGGGAACCCATAACATCCCCTGCCTTCCTACTATATTGAGTCAGGTCAGTGTAACTAGAGAATAGCTTGACCCCCCCCCTTCTTTGTGGCAGCCCCTGAGATACTGGAAGGCTGCTATCCTGTCCCCCCTCGTCCTTCTCTTCATTAAACTAGACATCCCCAATTCCAGCAGCCGTTCCTTATATGTTTCAGCCTCCAGTCCCCTGATCTTCTTTGTTGCTCTTCTCTGCACTCTTTCTAGAGTCTCAACATCTTTTTTATAATATGGTGACCAAAACTGGATGCAGGATTCCAAGTGTGGAATTTTCCTAAGTCAGAATTAATTATACTAACACTTCGTGTGATCTTGATACTATCCCCTTGTTGATACAACTTAGGACTGCATTAGCTTTTTTGGCAGCTGCAGCACACTCCTAGCTCATATTTAAGTGATTGTCCACTAGAAGTCCTAGGTGCCTCTCACAATTACTGCTGTTTAACCAGGTACCACCTATACATGTACATTTGGTTTTTCTTGCCTAAGTGTAAAACTTTACTTTTCTCATCACTGAGCTGCATTTTTCTCGATAGGGCCCAGTGTTCAAGTCTATCAAGATACTTCTGGATCCTGAGCCTATCTCCTAAAGTGTTGACTATTCTCCCCAGCTTGGTGTTATAAAGCAGAGGTCACCAAGCTTTCTCAGTTGGCGGATCAGAGGATAAGGGAGGGGCAGCATTTTAAATGCACGTGCAAATGGGGCCGCAAGCACGTGCACGACGCAAATGGGGTGGGGGTAGCACCCACGTGATACTCGCTAGCCCTGCCCCGTCCTTGTATGGCACGATGTGGCAACCCCGTTTTCATGCCCCTCAGCGTGGCGGCGGCCCATTTTCATGCCCTGTGGGGGGCAGCATCCCTTTTTTGCCCCCCACAGTGCGTCGTCATCCTATTTTTGTGCCCCGAGGCACATCATCCTGTTTTTGCACCCCGAGGCGCAGCGGCGTCCTGTTTTTGTACCCCGTGGCACGGCGTTCCGTTTTTGCGCCCCACAGCCGTGACGCTAATGCAAGTGGTGGTGTTTGTGCACACATGTGCATCCACTGGCCAGCCTGTCCCATGGCCCGGTGGCCAGCAGGCCACGGCCCGGTAATGGGCCACAGCCCACAGGTTGGGGATCCCTGTTGTAAAGGGCTTGCTAGCAATATCCAGAAAAACACCACCTCTCTCCTGTTTACAACAACGTCCTTTCAGTAGTTCCAAGAAGGCTCCACACCCATTTGCGCTATTCAGGTGACCCTGAGGGCACCGACAAACCTCCAAGTGGCCTCCACGATCCTCAGAGAGAGTACTAATGACCTGATGACTGCAAGGAATATAAATCCTTCCATCCTCCACCATTCAGTCAGAACTGAAGCAGCTTCTTGGATGAGAAGCGAAACGTCTTCAAGGAAAAACAAAGAAAATCCAGTTGCCTCTTGTAAAAATATTTTTGGGGACTTCCTTTGAAAATGTCCTGCTTCTCATTCAACAAGCTTCTCCGGTGTCTTCTTCAGACACTGAAGAAGCTTCTTCATTGAGAAGCAGAACATTTTCAAAGGAAATAAAAATTCCAAGGAAGTCGAGGTGTCTTTTGCAAGGAATATAAATCGTTCCATCCTGCACCATTCAGTCAGAACTGAAGAAGCTTCTTGGATGAGAGGCGAGACTACTTTAAGTCCGGTTGCCTTTCGGAAAACGCACCGTGACCTGGATGATTGAGAATCTCCAGAGACATCCAGACAAACAAGCATGTCTTCAATATGAGGTTATTTGAGTTAAATACAAGGTTGCGGCCCGTGATTCCGTCGTTCAGAAACAAGGTGGAGAGGACTTTGTGGTTACACAGTGGGTCACTTCGATCTCTTTCTGAGAAGGCCGCAAAGTGAGGCCTGCTCTGCCTCTTACAGTCTCGTTTGAAAGGGACTTCAGAGATTTTAAAAAAGCATTTTGCTCTGACAAAGAGCTGAGCAGGGCAGCCCGCAACGTGGTCAAACAATCAGCGTAGCAAAATAATCCGTGGAGATTTTTCAAAGGCAAAGAAAGGGCCCATGTTCATCAACGGTAGCCAGAAATCAGAAGCCGTCTTCATGCCTCTGACGGCGTGAGCTGTAGGTCACGAAAGCTATGCTTTTAGGTAAAATCTGTTTGTTGGGGGGGGGGAGAGAAGTGCTACCTATTTGGTTATCTCCTGTGGGGATGTCTTTCTGAAATCCAGTGGTGCCATCTATTGGAGAAACCACGATCTTTCCGTGCAGAAGCTTCACGGCAATCTGTTCTCCACAGAAAACAAGGAACGCTTTACTTTTTTTTTTTTGGTAAGATTTTATTAATTTTTTCCATACATGTAATAATAATTTTTCAACCAACGTGCTGTCTGAGTTTAGCTACGCTAATACATATTAAATTCCTGATCCTTTATTAAATGAGGAGGTTTTAAGCCGCCTGGGAAAGCCCAGGGAAATCATCAAAACAATTAAAAAACGAAAGTTAAGAATATTTCGGACATGTGATGCGACACCCAGAAAAATACGGCATACTCCATTTAATCCTCCAGGGAAAGATGGAAGGCAAACGAGGTCCAGGCAGAAGAAGAACATCGTGGCTTCAAAATCTAAGGGACTGGTTTGGACAAAACTCAGCAGCACTTTTTCGTGCGGCTGCTGATAAAAACAGGATCGCCAACAGGATCGCCAACATCCGATAACGGATATAGCAGAAGAAGAAGAAGAAGAATCCTTTATTCTTTCCTCTAACCATCGGCAAAGTAAGTCCCAAGTTTGATAATATTCCGTTTCTTCTTTTTCTTTCAGTCTCGTGGTCAATCTGTCCATCTCTGCGCATTCCAAAGTTTTTTTTGATTATTTCTTCATCTGGTGGTATTCTTTCATTTTTCCAATATTGCGCAAATATCATTCTTCCCGCTGTTATGAAACGTAAAATCAAATACAGGTTTTGTTTGTTAATCTTTTCTGGCATTATACCTAATATAAAGGTTTAAAATTAAAATCTACATATTCTCCCAACATCTTTTCTAACCAAGTATGCATCTTTTCCCAATAATTCTTTGCTTTATCACATGCCCACCAAACACGATAGTACGTGCCTGAGTTGTGTTCACATTTCCAACATCTATCTGACATATTTTTAAACATTTTTTGCTAATCTTGCTGGTGGCAAGTGCCATCTATGAAACATTTTATATAGATTTTCTTTATAGGACGTTGACATTGTCAATTTGTAATTTCTTTCCCATAAATTTTGCCATTTTTCTAATTCTACATTATATCCAAGGTTTTCCGCCCGTCTTATCATTGTTTCTTTAACTTATTAATTTTGGAAAGGGAAAGCGAACAAGTTAAAGAGAAAACAAGGAACACTTTAAACCGCCTTCCTCAAAATTGTGAGGCGAAATTCTGATTTTAAGGAGTCAAGTACAGTTCAGCCATCCTGTTTTTGTCCACTCTGAAAGCCTTGCAAGTCTCTGAAAGAAGAGTCTTCCGAATGTCCCAAAGGTGCTTTTTTTCAGGAGGCAACTGGACTTTCTTGTTTTTTCTTTTGAAGACGTTTCGCTTCTCACCCAAGAAGCTTCTTCAGCTCTGACTGGATGGTGAGGAATGGAAGGATTTATACTCCTTGCAGACAGCTGGTCATTTGCCTCCTTTTAGAGAGTCGTTGAGGCCACCTGGAGGTTTACCTGTCTCCTCGGGGTCACCTGAGTGGTGCAAATGGGTGTGGAGCCTTCTGGGCTGCAGGATGTTTTGAACGTTAGCGTGTGCATCAGGATGAGCAACCAGTGTTTTGGAGGGGAGGGGATGAGCCCCTTGGTTATGTGAGAGTTGGACATCCTACAAAAATAGCTCCCCTGAAGCAGGGTGTGAGTGGTCATCATCACTTGGCTTCTGTAGTTGGCATCATCCATCCAAAGCCACAACAAAGAGCAGCAAAGATGATCAGGGGTCTGAAGGCTAAAATATATGAAGAACAGTTGCTGGAATTGGGTATGTCTAGTTTAATGAAGAGAAGGACCAGAGGTGACATGATAGCAGTCTTCCAATGTCTCAAGGGTTGCCACAAAGAAGAGGTAGTCAAGCTATTCTCCAAAGCGCCTGAAGGCAGAACAAGAAGCAACGGATGGAAACTAACCAAGGAGAGAAGCAAACTAGAACTAAGGAGAAATTTCCTGACAGTCACAATCATTAATCTGCGGAAGGGCTTGCCTTCAGAAGTTGTGGATGCTCCACCACTGGAGGTTTTGAAGAGGAGATTTGACCGTCATTGGTCCAGAATGGCATAAGGTCTCCTACTTGAGCATGGGGTTGGATTAGAAGACTATCTCAGGGATTGCCACAAAGAAGAGGGGGTCAAGCTATTCTCCAAAGCCCCTGAAGGCAGGACAAGAAGCAATGGGTGGAAACTGATCAAGGAGAGAAGCAACCTGGAACTAAGGAGAAATTTCCTGACAGTGAGAACAATTAACCAGTGGAACAGTGGAGTTGTGGATGCTCCAAGATTTCTAAGGAAGGCATTGGACATCCATTTGTCTGAAATGATACAGGATTTCCTGCCTGAGCACAGGATTGGACTAGAAGACCTCCAGGTTCCCTTCCAACTCTGTTGTTCTGGAATGGCATAGAATCTCCTGCTTCAGCAAGGCCTCCAAGGTCCCTTTCAATGTGGTTAATTTGTATTCTTTATTCAGCCATATTCAGCGCTGAGACTATGGAAAGAGTGCAGAGAAGAGCAACTAGGACGATTAAAGGCCCGGAGACTAAAACATATGAGGAACGGTTGCAGGAACTGGATATGGCTAGCCTGGAGAAAAGAAGGACTAGGGGTGACATGCTAGCAGGAGCAGTGTTCCAATATCTCAAGGACTAGCCGTAGTTGTGTAGTTGTGTGAGTCAGACAGGAGCTCCTATTGCGGAAAGAGAGCAATAGCTTTAAAAATGGCGTCAACTCATAAATACAAGAAAAACCAAAGAGATCATTGTTGATTTCAGAAAAGGCAGGCACAGCCACACTTCTCTGTGCATTAATGATTCACCTGTGGAGATGGTTACCAGCATCAAATTCCTGGGTGTGCAGCTAACGAGTAGGCTGACTTGGTCGCTAAACAGTGAGAAACTGGTGAAGCGGGCACAGCAGCGCCTGCATTTTCTGTGCCGCATGAGAAAAGCACATCTTCCTTCCCCTGTCCTGACCACTTTCTACAGGGGGACAATCGAGAGCATCCTGTCATACAGCATCACAGTCTGGTTTGGAGGCATCACTGCTTCAGACAGGAAGGCAGTGCAGAGAGTGGTGAGGATGGCCGAAAAGATCATTGGCAGTTCCCTCCCTACCATCCAGGACATAGCACAGAAGCGTTGCTTGAGCAGGGCCCGCAAGATTTTCTGGGACACTACACATCCTCTTCACAACTGTTTCCCTGTTTTACCTTCTGGGAGGAGGCTTGTGGATCCGTAGCAGAACATCCAGATTCAGCATAGTTTCATTCCATACAGCATTAACCTTGCGAACTCTCAAACTTCCTCCTTGCGTTATATATTCAAGATGGACAGTATTTAATATTTATTTGCTATGTATATGTAGGGATGTGGGTCTATATATATGTTGTACATAGTATGTTTAGGTGTGTGTCATGTATATGTTTCACTTTGAGAGCGGGCAACTAAATTTCATTTTTTTATGTGTGCCATTGTGCCCACAATATAAAAAATGACAATAAAGGTTATTTATCTTTATTTATCTTTATCTTTATCTTCTCGACTTACAACCACAGTTGAGCTCAACATCTATGTTGCTAAGCGGGACAGTTGTTAAATGAGTCGTTAAGTCAATCACTGAAGTCGTGAAATTAACAACATGGGCCCATCCACTCGACGGCTCTGATGGGAGCGGCTTCTGCTGCTGCTCCAACCGGTCAACCATGCAGGGAAGCAGGAGGGGCAGCTGGTGCGCGAGATCCGCTGCCTCGTCGGGCTGCCAGCGAGCAGCCGAGGTGGCTCCAGACCCCCGGCTGCCCCTCCCACTCCTCCTGCTTCCCTGCATGGTTGACCCTGCATTTTTATGCCGTGTGGTGCCCCGTTTGCATAGCAGCAGCGCCCCGTGTGCATAGCGGCAAAGCCATTAGCGTGAGTGGGGGTGTGATGACCCTCTACCTCCATAGGGTCCCATTCCAGTTCATTTTCCTCTGCAGATTCAGGCTCAGATGGAGGCAATGACAGGGGGTGAGTGCGTGCATAGATGTGTATGCTCTGGTCAGCCTGTTCCACGGCCCGGTGACCAGCAGGCCACAGCCCGGTACTGGACCATGGACCGCAGGTTGGGGAGCCCTGCCTTACATTCTTGGTTTAAAAGAGACTAAGATGACACGAAAAGACAGATCCCAAAGTGCAAACCAAGCTGTCTCTGAGGTCGAATTAGCTGTTTTTTTGAGCCACTTCTGAATTTCAGGGAATTGCTTTCTATAAATTAACAAAGCTTTGTGTGAAAATATATATATATATTTCACTAAATCACTTTGATGCTGGACATGGAAATATCCCCCCGGGAAATAGGATTATTTCACATTATGTCAAATTCTCCAGGATAAAAAAAAAAAAACATCAGAAAGAAAATGACATTCAGTATAACGGAGCACAAGGAAAATAAGCGAAGAATAATAAAAAGGAAAGGATGAAAATGGAGTTTTTAAAAGTCAGGGGGTAGTTTTGAGAAGTCGCACAACACAAAACGGCCGGGTAGGTGCTCACCGATTAAAGGGATAGCGTAACAGTTTCGAAACGTAAAACTTGCAAACTATATTAAGGTTATTGTTTGTACTTTGGGATCTGTCATTTTTAAAATGAAGAGTGTCAAGTGGGGGCACGTAACACCAGGCATATCATAATATCAGTGTGCAAAGGACGTAAATGATCAGATGTGAGATGTCATAATGTAGGCAACATAATCAGTTTGGTGCAGGGGTTAGCATGCTGGCCCGGAAACCAGGAGACGGTGAATTCTAGTCCCACCTTAGGCATGAAAGCCGGCTGGGTGACTTTGGGCCAATCACCAGGAGATGGTGAGTTCTAGTCCCGCCTTAGGCATGAAAGCCGGCTGGGTGACTTTGGGCCAGTCACCAGGAGACAGTGAGTTCTAGTCCCACCTTAGGCATGAAAGAAGGGTGGCTGACTTTGGGCCAGTCACCAGGAGACTGTGAGTTCTAGTCCCGCCTTAAGCATGAAAGCCAGCTGGCTGACTTTGGGCCAATCACCAGGAGAGGGTGAGTTCTAGTCCCACTTTAGGCATGAAAGCCGGCTGGCTGACTTTGGGCCAATCACCAGGAGACTGTGAGTTCTAGTCCCGCCTTAAGCATGAAAGCCAGCTGGCTGACTTTGGGCATCACCAGGAGAGGGTGAGTTCTAGTCCCACTTAGGCATGAAAGAAGGGTGGGTGACTTTGGCCAGTCACCAGGAGAGGGTGAGGTCTAGTCCCACCTTAGGCATGAAAGAAGGCTGGCTGACTTGGGCCAGTTCACCAGGAGACTGTGAGTTCTAGTCCCACCTTAGGCATGAAGCCAGTTGGGTGACTTTGGGCCAATCACAGGAGAGGGTGAGTTCTAGTCCCACCCTTAGGCATGAAAGAAGGGGCTGACTTTGGGCTAGTCACCAGGAGACTGTGAGTTCTAGTCCGCCTTAAGCATGAAAGCCAGCTGGCTGACTTGGGCCAATCACAGGAGAGGGTGAGTTCTAGTCCCACCTTAGGTATGAAAGCTGGCTGGGGACTTTGGGCCGTCAACAGGAGAGGGTGAGTTCTAGTCCCACCTTAGGCATGAAAGCCAGCTGGTGACTTTGGGCCAATCACCAGGAGAGGGTGAGTTCTAGTCCCACCTTAGGCATGAAAGAAGGGTGGGTGACTTTGGGCCAGTCACCAGGAGAGGGTGAGGTCTAGTCCCACCTTAGGCATGAAAGAAGGCTGGCTGACTTTGGGCCAGTCACCAGGAGACTGTGAGTTCTAGTCCCACCTTAGGCATGAAAGCCAGTTGGGTGACTTTGGGCCAATCACCAGGAGAGGGTGAGTTCTAGTCCCACCTTAGGCATGAAAGAAGGGTGGCTGACTTTGGGCTAGTCACCAGGAGACTGTGAGTTCTAGTCCCGCCTTAAGCATGAAAGCCAGCTGGCTGACTTTGGGCCAATCACCAGGAGAGGGTGAGTTCTAGTCCCACCTTAGGCATGAAAGAAGGGTGGCTGACTTTGGGCCAATCACCAGGAGACTGTGAGTTCTAGTCCCGCCTTAAGCATGAAAGCCAGCTGGCTGACTTTGGGCCAATCACCAGGAGATGGTGAGTTCTAGTCCCACCTTAGGCATGAAAGCCGGCTGGGTGACTTTGGGCCAATCACCAGGAGATGGTGAGTTCTAGTCCCACCTTAGGCATGAAAGCCGGCTGGGTGACTTTGGGCCACACCCTCTCTCTCTCAGCCAGCCCACATCACAGGGTTCTTGCTGGGAGAAAAATAGGAGGTTGGAGTGTTAAGTTTGTTCGCTGCCCTGAGTTACTTATAAAGTAATAAAGGCTGGATAACAACCTAATAACTAACTAAATGATATCACGATTAATGTCATCAGGTCAGGCGTGACATCTATTGGCTTCTACACAACAGGAATGTGGTTGTGACCTTGGACTTAATACTGTCAAACATTTGCACGTCAAAACAGCCTGTATGGCAGAAATAGTGAAGATATTGGTCAGGACAGGGGAGAGCTAGGCCGAAGTTCATCTTCAGACAATGTAACCCACCGGTTGACTTAAGGTTTGGTCTACCTCACTATATTATTGGCATGGCATGGAGACAAAATGAAAGGAGATCTGTATATAACCTGTTTTGAATTCCTAGAGAAAATGACAGGAGACAAATCCAACAAATAAAAGAGGGAGGGAGGGAGGGAGGGAGGAAAGGAAGGAAGGAAGGAAGGGAGGGATGGATGGAGGGAGAGAGAGAGAGGGAAGAAGGGAGGGAGGAAGAAGGGAGGGAGGGGGGAGGGAGAGGGAAGAAGGCAGGGAGGAAGAAGGGAAGAAGGGAAGAAGGGAGGGAGGAGGAAAGAAGGAAGGAAGGGAGGGAGGAAGGAAGGAAGGAAGGGGAGGAGCAGGGAACGAAGGATGGAGAAGGAGGAAAGGAGGAAGGGCGGGAGGAAGGGAAGAAGAAAGGGAGGGAGGGAGGAGGAGGAAGGAAGGAAGGAAGGAAGGAAGGAAGGAAGGAAGGAAGGAAGGAAGGAAGGAAGGAAGGGGAGGAGCAGGGAAGGAGGATGGAGAAAGCGAGGAAAGGAGGAAGGTTGGGAGGGAGGAAAGAAGGGAGAGAGGAAAGAAGAAAGGAAGGAAGGGAGGGCGGAGGAAGGAAGGAAGGAAGGAAGGAAGGAAGGAAGGAAGGAAGGAAGGAAGGACTTCTACCTTGGACAGCTCCTTAGTACAGTACAGTAATCACATTATTTTTGTAAGGAGATATTTTATAATACTACATTTTCAAATTCCTGTCAAAGATTTATGCAAAGGACTCAAAAGAACCTGCCCCAGAGTATAGATTTCAAAGGTCAACTTTAGTACAGTTCTCAGATTCTTTTTGGTTGCATGCAGAAATTGAGAGAGCAATCTCTCCTCCAGAGCTTCAGGGTTTTTTGTTTTTTGTTTTTTTGCTCCAGCGACCACAAAGACAGAGGGGGCTGCCTGAATGAGGTGCTTTATGGCTCACTTATTCTAATAACTGTTTTACAGCTTGCAAGCCCTTCCTTCTCTTTATTCCTTCTCCCGGCTTGTGTTGTAAGCAAAGAAGCAGAACATCACCATGGTTTTTTTTTTCTGAATTGCTTAAGCAAAAAACAAAATAAACAGGAAGGCAAGAATGATTGCATACTTTGGTGGGTATAATTGTAAGTGGGCAAGCGCCCCTGCAGGCAGCTAGTAAGATTGGGTGTCCAGCTTCAGAAATAAATATGATCAACTTACCATAGAGTTACCAAGATCATGGCATCCGGCCCTCTCAATTCCTGGCAAATAGATGGGGAAGAAATGGAGGTAGGGACAGATTTTATCTTCCTGGGCTCCAAGATCACCACAGATGGGGACTGCAGCCAAGAAATTAAAAGACGCTTGCTCCTGGGGAGGAAAGCTATGGCAAATCTAGACAGCATACTAAAAAGCAGACACATCACCCTGCCAACAAAAGTACGTATAGTCAAGGCCATGGTTTTCCCAGTTGCAATGTATGGCTGTGAAAGTTGGACTGTAAGAAAGGCTGAGCGCCAAAGAATTGAGGCCTTTGAACTCTGGTGCTGGAGAAGACTCCTGTGAGTCCCCTGGACTGCAAGGCGATCAAACCGGTCAGTCCTGGAGGAGATCAACCCCGACTGCTCTTTAGAAGGCCAGATCCTGAAGTTGAAACTCAAGTACTTTGGCCACCTAATGAGAAGGAAGGACTCACTGGAGAAGAGCCTGATGCTGGGGAAGATTGAGGGCAATAGAAGAAGGGGATGACAGAGAAGGAGGTGGCTGGATGGAGTAGCAGTAGACATGAGCTTAAATGGACTCCAGAAGATGGTAGAGGACAGGAAGGCCTGGAGGAACGTTGTCCATGGGGTCGCAATGGGTCGGACACTAACAACAACAACCATAGAGTAGGGATGTTGTTCTTTTAATATTGTTAATCACCCAGAGTCATGAATTTAAGGTGGACAGCCATAAAACTCCCTTTTTAGGACCCTATATTCCCTTAATTTGAAGTAGAGTTGGAGTATCTTGATGGAGCTGAGCATTTACCGGCTGGATGCCCTTCCTGATGCCTACATAACGTTCACAGCACACTATGCTGCTCAACAGCATATACATGGAATAAATAAATATATTACAAAGGCAAGAATTATCAAGGCTTTAATTGGGTCTTATGACTTGGACTAGATGATCTTTGAGGTCCTTTCCAGCCTTAGAATTCCATGTTCTGTAGATCCAGCAATGGTCTCCCAACATGGTATAGTCCAGGTGTGTGTACTCTAACACCTATAAGACCCAGAGGTATCTTGATGAAGGAGAGCAGAACCATCTCAGGAAAGTGATCAGAGGTACTTGTAGACATCTAAAACCATGCACTGTGAATCGGTAGCTACTGTATGACTTTCAATTATGAGATCTTATACCTTTGTAGAAGTAAATCAACCCTGAATCTCCTTTGGAAGGAGAGATTCTGAAGCTGAAGCTCAAATACTTTGGCCACCAAGGCAGAAGAGAAGACTCCTTGGAGAAGACTCCGATGATGTTGGGAAAGACGGGAAGCGAAAGGAGAAGGGTTAGATTAGAATAGAAGTAGGACTAAGGGGGACATGATAGCAGTGTTCCAATATTTGAGGGGTTGCCAGAAGGAAGAAGGATTCAACCTATTTTCCAAAGCACCTGAAGGCAGGACAAGAAGCAACGGATGGAAACTAATCAAGGAGAGGAGCAACCTGGAACTAAGGAGGAATTTCCTGACAGTTAGAACAATTAACCAGTGGAACAGAAGTTGCCTCCAGAAGTTGTGAGTGCTCCATCACTGGAAGCTTTAAGAAGAGATTGGACAACCATGTGTCTGGAATGGGATAGGGTCTCCTGTGAGAACATGGGGTTAGACTAGAAGACCTCCAAGGTCCCTTCCAACTCTGTTATTCTGACTTAGCAAGTAAACAACAAAATACCTCTGTGGAGCCTCAACGTTCAGAGGTAGCACACAACTGCTACTTCAAGAACGTGAGCAGTGAAGTTTTGCCTTGATTTCTGGACTTCCAGGAACCCACTTTTGGGTTCCTTTGAGAAACAGGAGCCCATATTTGATGGGCCTTGATCTTCGTCTTTATTCTTCTCACTTGATTTCCACTCTTTGCTCTCAGCTACAATGCATTGCACAGGAGATGTGGAGAAAGGTAAGACATGCTTCATTCATCACCTTGGAGACACATGAGAGATCAGCTTCTAGCTATGAACTGCAGAGAAAGGGAACTAAATAAGAGTAACAAAAGATCGCGCGAAGTACTAGTACCACTTTATAAAGCCCTAGTAAGACCACAGCTGGAATACTGCAGCCAATTTTGGTCACCATATCAGAAAAAAGATGTTGAGAGTTTGGAAAAAATTCAGAGAAGAGCAACTAAGATGATCCAAGGCCGGGAGACCAAAATGTACAAAGAACAGCTGCAATACTTGGGTCTGGCTAGTCTAAAGAAAAGGAGAAATAGGGGAGACATGATAGCAGTGATCCAGTATCTGAGGGGCTGCCACAAGGCAGAGTGGGCCAGGTTGTTCACCAGAGCACCCAAGGGAAGGACGAGAAACAATGGTTGGAAGCTGATCAAGGAGAGAAGCAACCTGGAATTAAGGAGAAACTTCCTGACAGCGAGGACAATCAACCAGTGGAACAGCTTGCCTCCAGAAATTGTGGGTGCTCCATCGCTGGAAGTTTTTAAAAAGAGACTGGACAATCACCTGTCTGAGATGATATAGGTTCTCCTGCTTGAGCAGGCGGCTGGACTAGAAGACCTCCAAGGTCCCTTCCAGCTCTATTCTATTCTATTCTATTCTATTCTATTCTATTCTATTCTATTCTATTCTATTCTACTCTACTCTACTCTACTCTATTCTATTCTATTCTATTCTAAAACTGTCCTTTAGGAAAAAGAAATCTTGCATCCATCGTGATCCTCTCATTTACCAATCCTTGCCTTATTCTGAGACCTCCAGAATGTTGAACACTGAGTTCTATCCAACAAATGGAATTCAATGTAGAGAAAAGCAAGGCTGTACACTTAAGCAAGAAAACCCAAATGTACAGGTACAGATTAGGTGAGACCTGGCTCAAATGCAGTAACTGTGAGAAGGGTCTTGGATCCTAGTGGACAAAAATATGAGCCAGCCATGTGCAGCAGCAGCCAGAAAAGCCAATGCAGTCCTAGGTTGCACAAAGAGATGGACAGAATCAAGATCATGTGAAGTCTTAGTACCACTTTATAAACCTTTAGTAAGACCACCCCTGGAATATTGCATGCAATTCTACTCACCATGATGCAAAAAAGATTTAGAGACCCTGGAAAGTGTTTCGGTTGCCACATTACCAAAAAAATATGTTGAGATTTTGGAAACTGCAGAGAAGAGCAACTAGGATGATTAAAGGCCTCGAGACTAAAATATAAGAAGAACGGTTGCAGGAATTGGGTACGTCTAGTCTATTGAAAAGAAGGGCGAGGGGAGACAAGATAGCAGCCTTCCAATATTTGAGGGGCTGCCACAAAGAAGAGGGGGTCAACCTATTTTCCAAAGCATCAGATGGCAAGACAATGGATGGAATCTAATCAAGGAGAGAAGCAACCGGGTACTAAAGAGAAATTTCCTGACAGCGAGAACAACTACTTGACTTCAGAAGTCGTGGGTGCTCCATCCCTGGTGACTTTTAAGGACAACCATTTGTCTGAAATGGTACAGGGCTTCCTCCTTGAGCAGGGGGCTGGACTAGAAGACCTCCAAGGTCCCTTCCGACTCTGTTATTCTGTTGGTCAGCTTCCTGGAAGCAACTGAAGAAGACTCTTCAAGTTTTACTTCAACATCTTAAACATTCAGCTCAGGAGATCCCCAAAGAAATTAAGGAACTCTAAAGATGTGTTCGCTTGCTCATAAATTTATGCTTAAACTAGGAACATGATCATCTGCCCATTGTGCTTCTGTTCTTTCCATCAAGGTTGAGTGTTGTAGCGAAGCGAAGAACATTCTTCGCTTTGTATTCGAGGAATGGCTCACCCATTAAACCGCCCCTTTGAAGCAGCAGTGACTCATAACTGAAGGGCTGTACAAGGAGTTTTATTGAGGGCAGAAATTTTACAAAGAAAGTAAAGGCAGGAAGTGTAAATTCAATGCTCATCTTAGATATATTGCAGCTGAACGCTTCCATGGAAAATGGATTTGATACAATGGATTCCTCTTCGAAAACAGGGAAGGCAACAGAGCAAACCTTCAGGAATTGACCTGATGTTATTTTTAAAATAGCAAAGAAAATAAAAGCTGTAGCGCAGCTGACATTAGAACCAACTAGTGTAGCAATGATTTCCATGTTAGCCAACCAGAGACAAAAGGCAGAAGTGAAACAAGTTCTGAGGATCCATTCCAGACAGAATGGGACAACTTTCTGCAGCCAACTTGCCATAGCCAACTCACTGCGGGGTAAACTCACTGCGGGACAGTTCACCATGGTCAACTCATTGCGGGGTAAACTCGCTGCGGGACAATTCACCAAGGCCAACTCACTGCGGGGTAAACTCACTGCGGGACAGTTCACCATGGCCAACTCACTGCGGGGTAAACTCACTGCGGGACAGTTCACCATGGCCAACTCACTGTGGGATAAACTCACTGTGG
>JALGBA010003182.1:0-25917 GCA_023970755.1 Azemiops feae | reverse complement strand
TTCTGAGTGCTGACAGGAATTTCCACACTTTGAAGCTTTCAGTAGTGGCAAGAGAAAACAGTCAATAGCACGGCTTGTCATTACCTTGAAATACTTTGAAAGAACACCGTGCTCTTACAACTGCTGCCCCTTCTTTCTGCAGCAGTGCTATTAGCAGTGACCTTTCGGAGAATATTCGTCATTGGACAAAGGTAAACCTGCAGAATTGGAGAACTAGGTAACTTTACAAGATAGTCCAATCTTTATGATTATGGCCATAGACCAGCACAAATAGGCAGTAAAAGCAATAGAAACAGTCAGAGCAATCAGAATGATGGATCCAATTGCCCATCAGTGCAGAGTTAAGATGTGTTGAAAGTAGCGGGCATCCAATTGTGGACTAAAATACAAACAGCAATAAAATCAGGATTGGATGGGCTCTATCAAAGTTAAAAAAAAAAAACAAGGCTAAAATTGATGCAGTGCCATAAAAGAAAAGCAAGTATAACATTAATGTACTGTATTTAACTAGTGCTCTGGTCAGAACGTGCCTACTGAACTTTACAAGCAGCTGCACAAAATCTTTCCACATTAGCTCTAATGCAGGGACCATCATCCTTGAACAGACCCTGCTATAGCCTGCTCCATGAGAGCACCCACCAATCAGGGACAACTAAGCCTAAACCTTAAGCCTCTATAGCAGGGGTCTTCAAACTTGGGCCTTTTATGACTTGTGGACTTCAATTCCCAGAATTCCTCAGCCAGCATATGCTGGCTGAGGAATTCTGGGAGTTGAAGTCCACAAGTCATAAAAGGCCCAAGTTTGAAGACCCCTGCTCTATAGGCCTCGCAGGAGACCTATACTATTTCTGATAAATGGCTATCCAGTCTCTTCTTAAAAGTCTCTGAAGGCAATTTGTTCCAAATTGTTCTCACTGTTAGGAAATTTCTCCTTAGTTCTAGGTTGCTTCTCTCCTTGGCTAGTTTCCATCCATTATTTCTCATCCTGCCTGCAGGCGTTTTGGTAAATAAGTTGGACCCCTCTTCCTTGTGGTAGCCCTTCAGATATTGGAAGACTGCTATCATGTAACACCAGCTCTTTCTTTTCAGTAGACTAGGTATACTGTCAACTCTACAAATGACTCTGCAGCCATTTTGTCTTCTCGTTCTAGGTTGCCACATTGAATGGAAGGAGGGGGGTTGCCCAGGTGCTTCATTAGTCAAAATAATCTTCTCTCCCATGGGAACCAAGGTCATCCACTGCTCCCACGACCAGGGACTGGGTGTTGCATAAAAAAGCCCGCCAAATGAGTATATTGGGGAACGTAGTTGCTTGCATAGTTTTGTGGGTAGGACATTAAACTTTGTAATTGGGCAATTGTTACTTGTGTATTCAGACTAGGTTTCACTTTTGACCATGCTGAGACTTCGTACTTAATAAACATGTTCTTTGAGGAATTTTCAAGCCTCAGAGTTCTGCTTTATTTGTCTCTGTCTATCGGAACCATGACATATATACCCTATTCCTGCAATCATTCTTCGTATGTTTTAGCCTCCAGTCTCCTTATCATTCTTGTTGCTTTTTTCTGCCCTCTTTCTCAATATCTTTTTTATATTGTGGTGACCAAAACTGAATGTAAAATTCCAAGTGTGGTCTTACCAAGGCTTTGTAGTGCCGTACTAGTTACTTGATGTGTTCTTGATTCTATCCCTCTGTTAATGCCACCTAGGATTCCATTGGCTTTTTTGGCTGCTGACACACAGAAACAGGACCTCCTCACCTTTCTGGGTCTTATTCATTACTTAGTTCAAAATATATTAAGAAGAATAGAGAGATGTATGCCTCTTCTCTCTTTCCTATGTGAATTCAGTCTCATCCCCAGAGGACAATAGAGAACAATCACACAGGGGCCTTCCGGAGGGGGGCAAGGAGGTTTGATTTGGGGAATGGGACAACTCGCCATGGCCAACTTGCTGCAGCCAACTCGCCACGGCCAACTTGCCATGGGACAACTCACTGTGGAACAATTTAAGAATTCTATTTAATTATTTAAAATAAATAAAAAGTTATTTTAATTTTGGCCATTCACATTTCATTCTGTCCCTCCTTTTGCATCCTTTCTTTAATTATTCTATCTCACCATTTCTTTGTTATTAGTGTAACTTTTGTCTGGCAGTGAGTTGGCCATGGTGAGTTGGCTGTGGTGAGTTGGCCATGGTGAGTTGGCTGTGGTGAGTTGGCCATGGTGAGTTGGCTGTGGTGAGTGCCATGTGAGTGGCTTGTGGTGAGTTGGCCATGGAGTTGGCTGTGGTGAGTTGGCGTGGTGCTTGGTGAGATAGGCCATGGTGAGTTGGCCATGGTGAGTTGGCGTGGTGAGTTAACCGTAGTGAGTTAGCCATGGTGAGTTGGCTGTGGGAGTTGGCCGTGGTGAATTGGCTGTGGTGAGTTGGCCGTGGTGAGTTGGCCATGGCGAGTTGGCCATGGTGAGTTGGCCGTGGTGAGTTGGCTGTGGTGAGTTGGTCGTGGTGAGTTGGCTGTGGTGAGTTGGCTGTGGTGAGTTGGCTGTGGTGAGTTGGCCGTGGTGAGTTGGCTGTGGTGAGTTGGCCATGGTGAATTGGCCACGGCAAATTGTCATAGACCCTTGATTTGAATGGGCATCAAGCAGAATGAAGTAGGTCACTCCCAACTTCTGGAAGGACCCCAAAGGGATTCTATCCAGTGCCAAGTAACCCCAAACACAGCAGCAGCTTTTCTCCTGTATTTTCCTGGGAAGACCACTAACTTCAATGGACTTAGTCTATTGCAAGTCTATTGCAAGTTGTCTGAAGCACCCGGCAGTCCATTTATCATTACTGCCATAAAATCATCACGTAGCCTGACTGATACACTAAAAAGGACAATTAAAACAAAAATCATCTTTCCGTTCGTACTTTCCTCCTCTCCTCCTGAGCTCCCACCTGTCAAGAGTGCATCAGGAATGCCCCCAAACATCTGGATAAATTTAACATCTCTGCTTGTCGGCATACTCTCTTGAATAACTTCATCTGTCTTGTTTCCAAACTCAAGCACACCCAAAAGGATTTGCTCACCAAAGGGGGATGGATGGCCAGTCCATTTCACCAAGTTTCACTTAATCAGAGAAAAATCTACTTTAAGTGCGTTCAAGGCAACGAGATTTGTTTTAATCCCGCTGTGCGTGTTCATTAGGGAGATAATGAGTAGCGGGGTTGGGGCCCAGCCTGGGCCTGCTAGAAAAAAATGTTTGCCTGAGGAAAATGGATCAGTGGTGTTTTTCACCTGGCCCTGGGGGGGCTGCAGAAATTCGACTTTACGAGATAGTTAGAAAAATGTATTTGTTCATCAGTCTTACTTAAAAAAGGCTTCAGGTGGATAGCTAGCTGATAGTCCCAGCTGCAGAATTTAACTCAGCCCATGTATGTTTTCTTGAGGGTAAATATCTGGAAGAGTTGAAGTTACCTCATTCAGAATGCGAGCTTTAACTGAGCCACACCCATTGTACTACGGTCTCTTTGATCCAGAGCAAAGTCTTCTGAGTCATCTTCCAACAAATGGATACCCATGCAACTTTATCAAAAAGTCCCTGACCACTCAACCCAATACAGCACAACCAACACAAACTCTTAAAAAAAATTACATTGCCATACATCAAGAATATCTCAGAAACCACCAACAGACTACTACAAGCACATGGAATCAGCGAAGCACACAAGCCAACTAAAACCCTTCAAAACTTCCTAAGCAAACCCAAAGACCCAGCACCCCCAGGATTAAAAACAGGAGTCATCTACAACATACAATGTAAGGACTGCAACAACCACTATGTAAGACAAACAGGCAGAAGACTGGCAGAATGCATCCATGAACGCCAGCTGGCAGTCAGAAGACATGATGGAAATTCTTTAATTTCGCAACATATAGACAGATTTAACCATAATTTCAGTTGGGAAAATGTGACAATCCTAGACCAGGCCAAGTCCAAAACTTTCAACCCTGAACTGTAAATATCCTCCTTTATCTCCACAGAGTTCTAAGCAGACTTTTGTCTAATAGAACATTTGCCCCAAAGATACTTTTTCAAAAGGCAACTGGACTTTGTTTTGACCTTGAAGATGTTTCGCTTCTCATCCAAGAAGCTTCATCCAAGAAGGAATGTAGGTAGTCCTCGCTTAATGTCTGACCGCTTAACAACTGTTCAAAATCACATTGGACTTTTAAAAAGCTACTTATAACCTGTCCTTGAAGTTATGACTGCTGCAAATCCTCCCTTGGTCACATGATCACATTTCGGGGCTTGGCAACGGGCTCGCATTTACAACCAATTGCAGCATCCCACAGTCATGTGACTGCAGGTTGAGACATTTTTTGGGGGGGCATTTTTCTGGCAGAAAACCGCACAAACACCAATTGGATCTACTGGATTCACTTAGCAACCCCTGGTTCCCTTAATAACCATATGATTTGCTTGACAACTGCAGTTACTTTACAACCAGGGCTTTTTTTCTCATAGAACGCCCAGAACGGAGTTCCGGCACCTTTTTTGGATGGAACCTTGTAGGGTAGGCAAGGTGGGTTGTATGACATGTGTGAGTTCCGGCACCTTTTTTTTTTTTTTACAAAAAAAGCACTGTTTACAACTATTGTAAAAATGATCGTAAAATTGAGCCAGGTTACACGGTGACCTGCTTAATGACCACAGCAATTTAGGAACAAAATTCCAGGCTCAGTTGTGATTGTAAGTCGAGGACTACCTGTAGACCTTTAGGGAAAGCACAGGAAACAGGCGTGAATTGGACCTACAAAACCAACCCTTCTTGTCCAAGAATCTCAAACCATCCAGAATAAAACTGTCAGGGCTGGCATTCAACAACGCTATGCATTGCTTGCTGTCAGCCTGCCATATTCAACGGGTGGGTGATCTGTGGGGTGGCATAAGAGGAGAGTTAGCATAAGGAATTGAAACTAAATGTAAGGACCTGCCCCAGCTGGTCCTATCAGAAAAGCACGAATCTTGACTCCCATGTGGTTAATCAAAAGAACTTTTATTGAGAGACAGTGGTTGCAATAAAGTCAGGTGGAATCTAGTGGTCCTGCGCAAAGCACAAAGCAATTCTCCCCTTTCCAAAACCCAAGCCCCCTGACCAGTCCACCAGCAGCCAATGCATTGCCGCAAAGTTGTTTTGAGAACGCTGAGGTACAAGTCTGATAACGGATTGTCCTCAGGGCACACCGACCTTGGAGGCTGGAACCGGCAAAATTGCCTTTTTACTAAGTGCATTGCACCATCCCGTGAGAATCTCCGTCTATTCCAAGGTCAGGCAAACGAATGCAGAACCATCCAGCCTGTGAAGACAGGGACTGTTATCCCAAACAATTTGTAGCACCTAATTGGACACTCTTTGATAACCAGGGTGGTGGATGGGAACAAGGGAAATTTAACCATATGTTTTGGGTGCGAAAACTCCAGATCCAGCTTTGCTTCTTCTGTAACCACTTGGCTTTAGTAAAGTATACCTTTGGCTAAACACGGGCCTGAGAGTCTTCCTTTTCTAACTGACCAAGTTGGGACGGTTGACAAAAACAAAATGCAGAATACAGATAATTCCAGAAATGGGGCTTTCTCTCCTGGAATTATATGCAGACAGCTGGGGAGGATTAAGTTGAATCTGGCACTTAGATTGGATTCGTGCTGGAAACATCTTTTTTTTTCTTCAGAACTCAGATAAATATATTAAAGCAGCATCAGTTCACAAGAGTTAGGTTTTCATGAGTGTCCCAGCCTTTCCTTGACTTTCTTAGGTAACAACCCTCCTCACAAACACACACACACACACACACACATACTTTGGGGGATGCTGCACAAAAGATGGAAAGAGGCTCGGGAAAAACACCCTTTTAAGTTGTCCGCTTGAAACCTGTGATTTGTGGCTTGTAAAACCGTAGTGATTAATTGCAGTTCAGCCTTTTGGTTTCATGTCTTACCATGTTTCATTTCACAACAAAAGAACATCTAGCTTTTCTTCTAAAAAGTAGACTTCAAAGCCAACAGCTCTTCCTCGTGTGCAGCACGAACTCAGGGCAGATATTTGAGGACAATCTGTATGGCATTAATTTCCCTTGATGGAGATTTCTGGCAGAAGTGATAAGTCTTCCCCAGAAGGTGCAAAACTTGCAGAGAAGAGCAACTAGGATGATTAAAGAAGGCCTGGAGACTAAAACATATGAAGAATGGTTGCAGGATTTGGGTATGGCTAGTCTAGAGAAAAGAAGAACTAGGGATGACATGATAGCAGTGTTCCAGTATTTGAGGGGCTGCCACAAAGAAGAGGGGGTCACCTTATTCATTAAAGAACCAGAGGGCAGGACAAGAAACATTGGTTGGAAACTGATCAAGGAGAGAATCAATCTGGAATTAAGGAGAAATTCCTAACAGTGAGGACAATTAACCAGTGGAACGGCTTGCCTTTGGAAGTTGTGGGTGCTCCAACATTGGAGGTTTTCAAGAAGAGATTGGACAGCCATTTGTCTGTGATGGTACAGGGTCTTCTGCTTGAGTAGGGGGTTGGACTAAAAGACCTCTAAGATCCCTTCCAGCTCTATTCTGAATTGAACTGAAGAGCTTTTTTTTCTTTAATAGATCAGAGATTAATCTTTCACACAATCCCAGCCATCAATCCCTGCAGGGCTCCAGTGCTTAAAAATCTGGCTTCTGTGTATCTGAATGTTGATGGTATGAATTTAGGAGAGCTACTGAGATCCGAGCGAATGTGAATGGCTCCTTCGCATTTTTTCTCTCCAAGCTCCTCTTAAAAGCATTTAGAGCTCGGATCTGGGTTAACCAGCAGGCTGAGTCAAGCCACAGAGAGGCAGCTGGATTGATGGGAAGCAGATGGTTTTTAATTGCTTCAGTGTTCATTTTGGGTTTTTTTTGTTTCTTTGTTTGTTTCTCTGCTTTGTCTTCTTCTGTCCTTTCTCCTCATCTGCAATGTTTCGTTGATGCTCTGTTTGGACTTCAGAAAAGAGAATAGGCGGAATTAACTGGGAAGGGACTTTAGCAACGGAGTTGTTTCCTGAGCCTCTGACACAAACTGTCCCAATTCTAAAGTGCTTCCGATGAGCTCAGCCGAGGGAAACTGAAATCTGGGGACAGTTTTTGCATGAGGTTCAGGGAGTTAATTTAAAACAATGAGCAGCAGGTCACTGCAAAGCAAAGAACCTACTTCCCAAATAATCTTAATTTCTAAGAACGTGAGACACAGGCTCCACAGGTATTGCAAGATCCAATCTGGGTTGGTCACCGGGACCAGAGGTGTTGTCCTCTGAGCTTTCGGACCCACACGGGAGCCCATCCTCAGGGAACTTCTCTCTACTGAAATATGTGCTTTGGGCTATTCTATAATTTTCTATAAGCTCTTCTCTTCTCTTCTCTTCTCTTCTCTTCTCTTCTCTTCTCTTCTCTTCTCTTCTCTTCTATTCTATTCTATTCTATTCTATTCTATTCTATTCTATTCTATTCTATTCCATATGTTTGCAGTATTCCCCGTGTACCTACCACCATCTTCAAAACACATTGCCTACCTTGCAGAAGACTAAATGAAAATCTCCCAGGAGTAGCAAAGCACCTCCACGAAGAGCTGAAAGCAAAATAATGAAAAATACCAGTTGCTTCCTGCAGGAAATGGCAGCAAACAGATTTAAAATGTTCCTTGTTACTTCAGGAAAGTAAAACAAGTTTTGAGATCAAGGAAAAAAAAAATGAAGAGAGATAATCTCACCTTACAACTGCTTGTCCTACCGTGAGCAAAACTGTGTTGACCGACAATAGGAATGCTTTTGTAAGAAGACAAATTCAACTGCAGACAATTTATTAGAATATCTGTAAAAGAATAAAAAGGACGGAAGCCATCTCTAATTGGGTGAATCCACTAGCAAACATTAAGGTGCAATTTGTCCTAAGAATTTAAAGCACAAGAGGAGGGATTCCATTGAGTTGCCTGCAGACCATTCCCAGACATGGAAGCTTTTATACAATGGCGCAAGCATGCACCCAGGGAAAACAGCCCCAGTTCCCCAGCCTGGAATCATCTGCTTAATGCTGTTGGGGGATTATTGTCATTGCTTTGTGTGAAGATGAAGGGGCCGATCTGCTCTTCTCTCTACTATTTTTAATTGCTGTCGGTATAAGAGGGATATTTTTTAATTCAATCCAGTTCCAAAGCTTACACTCATGTCATTTGCTACGATCAAAAACATTCCACTTTTTTTTTTTAATAGACCCAGCAGAGGACATGGTATCGTTTCCTAACTCTGCAGCCATGGAACTGCTCCAAGCCAAAATCGGAGTTTTATCATTCATTGTAGAAAGGACGTTGGCCGGAGGAAGGGGAAACCCACTGTGTTCAACTGACCATACTTTTGAGCAGAAACTTTGGACAAAGAACCGCTTGCAATTTTGAGTCAGCGACTATGCTCACACAGAACAGAACAGAATAGAATCGAATCTTGGAATAGAATAGAATAGAATAGAATAGAATAGAATAGAATAGAATAGAATAGAATAGAATAGAATAGAATAGAATAGAATAGAATAGAATAGAATAGAATAGAATAGAATAGGATTAGAATTAGAATTAGAATTAGAATTAGAATTATTAGAATAGATTAGAATTAGAATTAGAATTAGAATTAGAATAGATTAGAATTAGAATTGAATGGAATGGAATAGAATAGAATAGAATAGAATGAGAAGAGAAGAGAAGAGAAGAGAAGAGAAGAGAAGAGAAGAGAAGAGAAGAGAAGAGAAGAGAAGAGAAGAGAAGAGAAGAGAAGAGAAGAGAAGAGAAGAGAAGAGAAGAGAAGAGAATATGGAAAGAATAGAATATGGAAAGAATAGAATAGAATAGAATAGAATAGAATAGAATAGAATAGAATAGAATAGAATAGAATAGAATAGAATAGAATAGAATAGAATAGAATAGAATAGAATAGAATAGGAATTCTTTATTGGCCAAGCATTATTGGACACACAAAGAATTTGTCTCTGGTGCATAAGCTCTGAGTGTACATACAAACAAAAAAGTAATACAATCATAAGATACCAATAGGAGAAGGTAATAGGAAAGATGAGGATAATAATAATACAGCCCTACTACATGGGTAAATAGCCTTAAACATAAGACAGTGCTGTGGGAATTAGGTGTTCAACAGGGAAAAATGGCCCTCTCACAAAATGGTTTTCATGTGAGAAGGCTTGCATAGTCACAAATGTCTGCCCTAGAAGATGTAGCCAGGCATAGGTGTATCCATATGCAATGTATATGAATGGTGAACATGACTATGCAACCAAAGATGCTACCTTGACTTTTTGATCCTTCCTTCCCAAAGGCAAATGGATGAAATCAATCCCTACCATCTCTTTTAATCCTCTCCCAAATTCTCTCTAGTAGCCCAGTTTACATTTGTCTTTTTAAGTGGCCAGATAGGTCCATTAAATTAAACTGTTGGTCTGCAGCCAATCATCTGTTTTAGGTTGGAAGAACACCAGTGGGGCATATGTGAGGCCTGTGACATCATCTCTGGTAAAGATAATGCTACAGGTCAGAGTTTTTCAGTAGGCTGAGTTCCAATTTAGCCTTAACACAACTACCGTATTTTAATAAAAAAAAGGTCAGCTCCATTAATAAAAATCATTAAAAAATTATGTGAGTGAACCCATGTCCTGATAATACTGAAGTTGTGGTCTCTCTCTACGTGCAATCTTCACATTTGCACTTCTTTTTTACACCGGCAACATGTAGGCCCTTGGTTTGGATGGCTTCTGGAAATAAAGAAGAGCATACAACTGTTTCATCCAAAGCCAGACCCCTTTATTCCTGGGCCATTTTCAAGAGCATCCAGAAGGCCACCTGTCAATGGGACATGTCCTTTCCCATCCCCTGTGCCACGTCTCCTGTCTCAGCATTTGAGGAGTGTTCCAAAGATGGGACAAAGCATTTTGAAGGAGGGGTCTTTGCCATTTTGAAGCCATGGTTGCTGGTTCTAGTGCTGAGTCGAACTTTGGAGGTCTTCTAGTCCAACCCCCTGCTCAAGCAGGAGACCCTATACCATTCCAGACAAGTGACTGTCCAGTCCCTTTTTGAAGCCTTCAGTGATGGAGCACCCACAACTTCTGAAGGCAAGTTATTTCATTGGTTAATTGCTCTCACCGTTAGGAATTTTCTCCTTAGTTCTAGGTTGCTTCTCTCCTTGGTTAGTTTCCATCCATTGTTTCTTGTCTTGCCTTTTGGTGCTTTGGAAAATAGTTTGACCCCTTGTCTTTTGTAGGACCCCTCAAATATTGGAACAGTGCTATCATGTCCCTCCTAGTCCTTCTTTTCACTAGACCACACAAATCCAATGCCTGCAACTGTTCTTCATATGTTTTAGCTTCCAGCCCCCTGATCATTTTTGTGACTGTTCTCTGCTCTCTTTCAAGAATCTCAACACTCTCTTGAGAAGAGAGTGTTCAAAGAAACTCCACCTTCGTGAATATAAGACAAGAGGATGGAGTAGAATAGAATAGAATAGAATAGAATAGAATAGAATAGAATAGAATAGAATAGAATAGAATAGAATAGAATAGAATAGAATAGAATAGAATAGAATAGAATAGAATAGAATAGAACAGAGCTGGAAGGGACCTTGGAGGTCTTCAAGTCCAGCCCCCTGCTTAAGTAGGAGAACCTACACCATCTCAGACAGGTGATTGTCTAGTCTCTTCTTAAAAATCTCCAGTGATGGAGCGCCCACGATTTCTGGGGGTAAGCTGTTCCACTGGTTGATTGTCCTCACTGTCAGGAAGTTTCTTCTTAAATCCAGGTTGTTTCTCTCCTTGATCAGTTTCCAACCATTGTTTCTCATCCATCTCTCTGGTGCTCTGGTGAACAACCTGACCCCTTCTGGCTTGTGGCAGCCCCTCAGATACTGAAACACTGCTATCATGTCTCCCCTATTTCTTCTTTTCTTTAGACTAGCCAAACCCAAGTCCCACAGCCATTATTTGTATATTTTAGCCTCCAGGCCTTTGATCATCTTAGTTGCTCTTCTCTGAATTTTTTCTAAACTCTCAACATCTTTTTTGTGACATGGTGACCAAAATTGGCTGCAGTATTCCAGGTGTGGTCTCACTAGGGCTTTATAAAGCGGTACTAATACTTCGCGTCATCTTGATTCTATGCCTCTGTTTATACAACCCAGGATTGTATTGGCTTTTTTGGTTGCTGCTGCATAGGAGCCAGCAGTGTGCAGCAGCAACCAAAAAAAACCCCTGCATCCTCCTATGAGCCATCCTCATAGGAGAATGCAGTTTCTGAGATTCTGTACTTTACTCCTAAACTCTGCATTAAAATACATTACATGTATTATGTAATACTTACTGTAAATACAAATAACACATTTGCACCGTCCTTGCTTCCCTGATTGGGCCCCTGCTATGCATGGCTTGACAAAGTATTCCAATATCTCAGGGGTTGCCACAAAGAAGAGGGAGTCAAACTATTCTTCAAGGCGCCTGAAGGCAGGACAAGAAGTAATGGATGGAAACTAGTCAAGGAGAGAAGCAACCTGGAACTGAGGAGAAACCTCCTGACAGAACAATTAACCAGTGGAACAACCTGCCTCCAGAAGCGATGAATGCTCCAACACTGGAAGTTTTTAAGAAGAGACTGGACAGCCATTTGTCCGAAATTGTATAGGGTTTCCTGCCTGAGCAGGGGGTTGGACTCGATGACCTCCAAGGTCCCTTCCAACTTTATTATTATTATTATTAAATATATTGGGCAAACCAGGAAAATGACTTGTCAACAATGAAACATGTTGTGTGAACTTGGCGTCAGAGCATGGGGAATCTGAATCAAATAAAAAAAAAGGGATAGAAAAGCACCAAATTGGCATATTGTCAAATTTAGCCTTGATTGAAGATTTAGCCTTGATTCTAGTTATTTGCTGTCAATGAGCTCAATCCCAGAAAGATTAAATGTGACTCTGAAAGGCTTTTCCTACTTCAGCTGGATTATTTCATTTATTGCAGAATATAAATTTGTTTGTTAACGCACTCCGAAAGTATAGAGTTGGAAAGAAAAAAACACAAGTAAAAGACAAAATGTAAATGTTTCAGCTTAAAAAACAATTTCCACCAAATCTCCAGAGAGTTGAAAGAAAGAAAAAAAAAATCTCAGCAGAAACATTAGAATGGCTGCATTTCCTGGTAATTTATCCATTTATTTTTACAGTAGCTGTCCAGGAGAGTTTTAAAACCCTGAGATACAAAGAGAATATCCTTTTTATTTCCTAAGGAGAGTGAAGTAGCCAATTGTGGTTTACTCTTATCAAGCCTCTGTTTGGCTGTTTTCCTGATTCTTACCATTTCAGGGCTTTTAAGGAGCACAATAAAACACATTAAGGAAGGAGGATGAAAAGAACTCCTCTACAGATGAGACAGAAAGTATTGGTATCCTTCTACTTCTCATCCAAGAATCCCAATTTGCTGTGAACTAAGTTGGGGACACAACTAAACGGCCCCCAACCCTCTTGATTTCACAGTGCACTGAGCAGACACTGTGCTTGTCGTGTATGACTGAACATATTCTTGTAAATAATAAAATAGTACTTTAATTTCATAGAACACAGAACAATAGAGTTGGAAGGGGACCCAGAGGTCTTCTAATCCAACCCCCTGCTCGAGCAGGAGACCCTACAGTACCATTCCAGACAAATGGTTGTCCAGTCTGCTTTTGAAAGCCTCCAGTGATGGAGCACCCACAGCTTCTGAAAGCAAGCCGTCCCACTGGCTAATTGTTTTCTCATTGTTAAGAATTATCTCTTTAGTTCTAAGTTGCTTCTCTCCTTGACTAGTTTCCATCCATTTTTTCTCGTCTTGCCTTCCAGTGCTTTGGAGAATAGATTGACCCCCCCCCCTCTTCTTTGTTTATTGGAGGGGTACCAATACTGAACTTTTGTGTCTGTATGCCACACACTTCCAACGCATTTGTCCTATGAGTCAGAGGTCACAACCTCTTCAAACATCATCTCATTTTGCTCAGCTTGTCAAAAAATATGACAGTGACTCTGATCTGCAGTCTCCCCCCCCCCCGCCACAAAGATGGTAGTTTTCCAAGAATGAGCATGAAAATTAGCAGCCTTTTCAGCTAGTTTATTCCAAGGAGTTTTTTTTTTTCATTTATCACCTCCCCTTTTGTTATTTATACTCTTGAAAGTTGGGCGGTATTGCCTCTGTGTAAACGCAGAACTAAAATTTGTCCACTTTGCCTTCTCATTGCTGAACACAAATCGATACCTCTGCCTGGCTTGCCTAAACCAATTACTGCATCAACCCACATAATGGGCGGGAGGAATAACCTTGAGGAAGAGGAGGGAGAAACACAACCAAGACCATGGTCGGATAAAAGACATCTGAGGCTAGCCACATCCTGGCATTAGAGAGGGGAGAATCAATACATCCTTCCTTCTTGAGAGGCCACAATTGCTCCAAAGAACTTTCCTTGGCACTCAGGAAAATGCATTAATACAGCTCAGTTCTCAAAAACTTGCAAAAACTTGGTTTCTTCTTGAAGCATCTACCACTTTTCCTGCCAGATCAGGAAGTTATTCCCCAAACAGCTTCTTCGTGGGATTTCCCAGGCCCCTCTAGAGCAGGCATGTCAAACCTGCGACGTCATGTGAGGTCGCGCGACGTATCGGGACTTTCCCCCCCATTGCCGGTAATGGGGTGGGTGCGGTTTTGGCGTGACGCATCCGGTCCGCGGGCCGGCAGTTTGACATGCCTGCTCTAGAGGGTCCTCAAATCATCTCGTAGACCTGAGCTTTTGCATGAAAGGTTGGCATAGAGATACGGCAATCAAGATGCTTGATAGGAAACCTTAAAGTATGCTATACAAATCTTCCACCCTATCCCAGAGGAATCCTCCTTCCACCCATCATCTGTTTTACCAAAAGTGAGATGTATCTTGAAGTCCTAGTGGACACGCACTTAATAGGAGCCAGCAGTGTGCGGCGGCGGCAGCTAAAAAAAGCCAATGTAATCCCAGACTGCATTAACAGTAGAAACCAGCTCATGTGAAGTGCACTACTTAGATGACCCTGAGGGCACAGATAAGCCTCCAAACGGCCTCAGCAACTCTCAGAAAGAGTGTTAACGGCCAGATAACTGCAAGGAATATAAATCCTTCCATTCTCAAGCATTCAGCCAGAACTGAAGAAGTTTCTTGGATGAGAAGAAAAACATCTTCAAAGAAAAACAAAGTCCAGTTGCCTCTTGAAAAAGTTCCTTTGGGACATCCATCAGGCTCCCTGATCTCTCAATGGCTTTTGATACCGTCAACCACTGTATCCTTCTGGACCAGCTGTGGGGTTTGAGAGCGGGAGACACTGTTCCACCTGGTTCTTATCCTTCCTCTGTGATCAGTTCCAATCAGTATTGATCAGTGGTGGGATTCAAATATGTGAACAACCGGTTCCCTATGTGGATGCCGTTTCCACAAGTCCATTCTGGGCCTGGGCAACAAAAAATTAGCTACCGGTTCTGCCGAAGTGGTGCGAACTGGCCGAATCCCACCACTGGTGTTGATGAACGGAAAAGTAACATCCCCACCTGTCACTTGTGGGGTGCCTCAGGTCTTGATGCTGTTACTCATCTGTTTAGCATCTACATGAAGTCACTGAGTAAGGCCATTTGTTGGTTTAGGACCCAGTTCCATATTTTAACACACACACCCCAGGCCACCCAGGTAATGCTGTCAATGTCGCCGCCTAATGTCTCAAGACTGTTCCAATCTGGCTGGGGTTATCTCGATGTTCAAATGACTTTGGCAACTGAGAATGAAAATAAGACAGAAGTAAGAATCGACTGACACTAAGGATATAGTGCGTTGTTAAAAAGTAGTAGCTAACTGGATGGCTGCATTTGAAAAATTTCCAAATGGAAAATATCTAGGAGGTGTTTGAAGAACAATTAGGACATATTACACAAACTATGAACCAGAATCAGATTGAGTTGATTGTAGCAATTTGAGGTAATGCAACCAGGGTGTTTGGTGATCAGTGGGGATATCTGGTTGGTTTGTTTATTCGTGTCAGAAGCATCACAATTAAAACAAGGCATATTGTGTGACATAAAATTTAACATATAAAATGCAAAATTAAAATATGTACAAGTTAAACAGAACTTGCCCAGAAACTAGCAACATTAATAGTGTTCTATCACGCTGCCAGGAGGTCCTGAAGTGTACACTGATTGGGACAGACATACATATGTGTTGTTGTCTGCATATCACCACAAGCACAAAGCATAGAAGCCACTGGTTAGCCACACTTAAATGATTGTCCGCCAGGACTCCAAGATCATGGCTTAAGTTTTAGTTGCTGCCATTTAAAACAAGTAGGAGAGGAACAAAGTTTGCCTCTGCACCTCACTCTAAGCCATAATTACTTGATTGGTTTGTTGTTTGTAGCAAGAGGGCTTATAAACCATGTTTTTCGGATTAGCATGTTATGTGTACTCTGCCACTATGACTCATTCAGATGTTAAACAAACCATGCCTCAGTATGAACCAAGTCATTACAAGCCCCAAGATGAAAGACAGGCCTTAAAAAAAATTGCTTTGAGATGCTTTTTTACCACATATAGTGGCTCAATGCATCCCAGGAATCTTCAGGAGCTCGTTCTGTTCTGGCTTATCCTTATTGTTATTGTGGTTGTTTATTCTTATTCTTAGTTGTTGTTGTTATTTTCATCAACCTCTGTTCACCCAACCTGGAGAGAGTATTTTTTAACTATTTGGATTTTAATCGAAGAGCCTACGAATCAAAGAAGTATCGTTGATGTTGTTTTATGTACAAAACCAAAAGAATCAGAAAAAATAAAACAAAAAACAATAGAAACGTATTATATTTTTAGTTCAAAGGCAGACCTCGTTCCCTTGAAATGATATATTGATCAGTCTTTCCATTACAGCTATAAAGACAGAAAGTGAACATATATTATCAACCCAGGATTATAATCCAATCTGACCGACACTGAATAATAATATTTTTGTGGCACTCCATTCTCAGGAAAATCCTGATTCTTTATGTAGTCATATTCCAATTTGTTTTTATATTGTTGAAAAATACATTCACATCTTTCAACTATACTGATTTCCATAACAAACATATGGATGTTTCACAAAATAAGACCAATATCCTATGACTTTTGTGTCCCTGCACCCTTGTTATATTTCCAGAATGACATTAAAAACCAGCTGTTTTTAATGTCATTCTGTTTAAAAACATCCTCTCAGGTGTAAAAGTAAAAAAATAATATACTGTTGAATTAAGGGGTACATATAGGGTTTTTTAAAAAAGAAATTCAAAAGTTTTTTTAAAAATTAAAAAAAATTCTATAAGAAAATGGAAGTTGAGCTTTTGCTCAATGATAAAACTGAAAAACAGGTCAATTTAAAAAGCTATTAGGCATACAACTAAGTTGGTCCTAACTGTAAAAATGCTTTAATATGGGCGTCATGCAGATATTTTAATTGATTGATATTATTAATTCTTAATAGCTTATCGATGAGATTAACATACTTTAAAGATGCTAATATATGTAAGTAAATGTATCTGTCTTCAAGTAATAAATTTTGAACATTTGTTCTGATAAACTCAAAGAAATTTTTAACAGTAATTTTTATCTTAGATAAAAAAAAAATCTGAGATAAAAATAATTGTTCTTTTTTTTTGTATATATTTTATTAGGTTTTATATAGGTGTGGGAAGGGTTGGGGAATGGGATTGGGATGGGGATAGGGATAGGTACAGTAGTGGGGTTACCCCCACAAAAAATCCAACGCTTAAGCAAGCAGACTCTCGTCCGGGTACAAATATTAAATAACAGTAATTAATATAATACTAAACAATTATAATCGTTACAGCTAAAAATAATCATAAAATTAAAGCTTGCTAAATAAGTATAATTCATCCTGTTAGACTTCAAATCTTTTGCTCTAACGTAGTGCTAACCATTGATAAAAATTTTCCCATGTTCTAAAATACACTGAATCCTCTTTCTCTTTAATCTCTAACGTTAATCTATCCATTTCTGCACATTCTAAAATTTTCGTAATTATAATCTGGTCATGTGGTAGATTTTCATTTTTCCAAAATTGGGCAAATACAATTCTCGCAGCTGTCAATACATGTAATATTAAGTATTCATTCTCTTTGCCATAATTAAATCCTAATATCCCTAGCAAAAACAATTCTGGCTTATATTCTATCTGTATTTTAGTCATCTTTTCTAGCCATATATGAATTTTAAACCAAAATTTCTTAGCTTTGGGACATATCCACCAAATATGATAGTAAGTCCCTGGTTTTTGTTTACATTTCCAACAGATATTCGATACATTTTTAAACATTTTCGCTAATCTAACTGGTGTCATGTGCCATCTATAAAACATTTTATATAAATTCTCTTTATATGAAGCTGCTTTAGTAAGTTTAATATTTCTCTCCCAAAGCTTTTCCCAATCTTCTAAATCTATAGAATATCCCAAAAAAATTGCCCACACTATCATTGTTTCTTTTACTTGTTCTTCTCCCATCTTCCAGTTTAGCAGAAATTTGTAAAGCTTCTTAATCAAGTTTTCATCTGTTTTCAAAAATATTTTATCAAATAATGTCTGTTCTTTATAAAAGTCCATTAATGTTACATCTTTTTCATATCTTGTTTGAATTTTTGATTTCTTACATCCACAAAATGAAAGTTTCCTTTGAATAATTATGCCCAGTATTTAAAGGAATTAAAATAATAAATAAAATATTAGAGCTGTAGGAATTATAATACGCTATCAATATATAATATGTTAAACCACAGTCACTTTTATGTCTAGAACATCTTCACTTATCTAATAACATAAGGCCAATGGATTCAAAGTCAAATTTCTGTAATCAGAGAAATCCGATATAATCTGGGTTCGATTTTATATTTAAAAATGGGACGGTAATTTGTAATACTATAAAATTAAGAGTTGATGCTACAGAACGATACAGTAATTTTAAGATTTGAATACTTGGTATTTAAAAAAAATTCTTATTGTCTTTTTGCTTGTTTTTCTTTTCTTGTTTCTTTTTTATATTGTTTTTCTTAATTTTCTTTAATTTAGTGTGGGGGGGTTTCTTTTTATGAATATTGTTTCTCCCATAATTGTTTAACAGTTTAGATATTTATTTGGGATGAACTGCTAGCACTCTATAATGTAAATCAATAAAACATAATTGTAATGTTTAAAAATAATAATTCAGATGGAATTTCTAAGGTACCACTCATTCTTTCCATTAATAAAAAGAGTTTGGCTAAATCTTATTTCTAAATTTTCATTGCATCACATCAAAACCCTTTTTCTCCTCTTACGAAATCACCGCTGCTAATTTCAACTTTCCCTACAGTAATCTATATCTAAAATATCAATTATTTCATCTTCATCAAACGGATGAAGAACAGTTGCAGGAATTGGGTATGTCTAGTCTAGTGAAAAAAAGGACCAGGGGTGACATGGTAGCATCTTTCAATATTTGAGGGGCTGCCACAAAGAAGAGGAGGTTCAACCTATTCTCTAAAGCACCAGAAAGCAAGACAAGAAGCAATGAATGGAAGCTGATCAAGGAAAGAACCAACCTAGAATTAAGGAGAAATTTCCTGACAGAACAATTAATCAGTGGAACATCTTGCCTCTAGAAATTGTAGGTGCTCCAACACTTGAGGTTTTTAAAAAGAGAATTGATAACTATTTGTCTAAAATGGTATAGGATTTCCTGCTTGGGGTTGGACTAGAAGACCTCCAAGGTCCCTTCCAACTCTGTTAGTCTGTTATTGTTGTAATATGCTCAGGTACTAGATAATCTTTTATAAAACCAACTGATTGTGGATCATTGAAGGTTTTGTCTTCTGGAATCCTCATAGCAATGTTTTTGGCCTCAAGATTGAACAGGAGATCAAGCAAAAGCTAAAAGACGTTAGAGAATACTGCTCCACAAAGCATGATTATAAATCTCCAATCACCTCAGTGATTAGTGATCAGAAAATTTTCCTGTCTCCTGTTCTTTCTGGGAAACATAAAGATGCTATTAAATACACAGTCTTTGGATAAGCTATATTATTGAAAAAATGATAAAAAATTTACAGGAACCTACTTACATTTATCTCTTTGGCTAAAAATCAAGATATTAAAATATAATTAAGTCAGGAATAAGTCTGAAGTAGTACTGAAAAAGGTAAATTTTTATTGTGATTTAATGGCCACATATATCTACCAAATTAAACTCTGACAGATAAGCTTGCAATGCTTTCCATGCATAAGGATTAAATTTAGATGGATTAATATTGCAATCTAATAAGAGATCTAAAAATGATTAAAATCTCCATCTATAATTATCTAATCTACAGCTAAACTGAAAAGATGTCTAAAAAACCTATATATCTGGATAACCCTTAATGAGAACATAATAATTAATATAGTACATTTATTCAAACTCTTAATCGCGAATACTAAGAAGTATCCTGCTGGATCACTTAGTTCTTGTTCCATAACATTCACCAATTAGTTTCTATAGGCATTGGGCATTTTGAATTTCCACCAACGTAATACAGTATTTAAATAACCTCTTGATAGACTATAAAGTCTTGATCAAAAAAAGAAATTCAGGTTTTAAAATACCAAATCAGTATCTGTCTTCTTCTATTGAGTCCAGAAATATAGGGCAAAAACTAGGAAGAATCTTGGGGTCTTTTGCAGCCGGGGTATTTTCTGATGAGTTCTGCCTCCTAGCAGCCATTTTGCAATGGGAAATCTTCCATGACCACCATTTTGCGACAGCACTTCAAATGTGCAATTTCGCTCCAGGGGAAACGCAGCTCCACTCAAATTGTGGAACCAGAGCTAAGTCATTTTTTAAAATAAATGGAATCGGTACAATCGGTGAAAAGGTTGAAAAGCCCTGATTTATACCAGCTAGACCCCTGCTTGCCCCTCAACCCAAGCTGCAACAAGCTTCTAAGTACTGCCCTAACCACGTACTGTGCATCTAGCTATGATTTCTCTGTAGGTTCTGCTTTCAGCGTTCCTAATCAAGCGTGCAGATCTTGTTCTGATCTAGTTAAGCAGCTGGCAGCTTCCTGCTCTGAGTTTCTATGCAGACAAGACGAAAGCAGATTGGAAAGAATATGTCCCATTTTAAATGAAGTGCTTTCAAATTTGGGGGTCTCACAGCCCTGGGGACATCTTTAGGCCCTTCCTTTAGAATAGATTAGAATAACAGAGTTGGAAGGGATCTTGGAGATCTTCTAGTCCAACCCCCTGCTCAGACAAGGAAGCCTGATACCATTTCAGACTAATGGTTGTCCAATCTCTTCTTAAAAACCTCCAGTGTTGGAGCATTCAACAACTTCTGGAGGCAAGTTGTTCCACTGATTTATTCTTCTAACTGTCAGGAAATTTCTTTTTAGTGCTAGGTTGCTTCTCTCCTTGGTTAATTTGCATCCATTGCTTCTTGTCCTTCCTTCAGGTGCTTTGTGGAAATAGCTTGACTCCCTCTTCTTTGTGGAATGAAGCTAGAAGCTAGATATGTGCAGTCAACCCTCTCCCTTGTTTTCATCTGTTTCATACAAAGCATTAAAAAAAAAGTTTTAATCTTGTTTTCATCTGTTTCATACAAAGCATAAAAAAAAGTTTTAATCTGTTTCATGCAAAGCATAAAAAAATAGGTGGGGCTTTAATTGCACAGGTGCAACCATCATCTGTTTTAACCCCTTCCTGCAGCCTTTCCTGTATTCATTGCAAGTCCTGCCCCCCCCCCCACAATATAAAGGAACTGACCCTTCCCTGTAGTTTTTTTTTTCCAAAGCAAAGCAGAAGGGAACCCTGGTTTCCCCCACAGGAGGTGAAGGCAGAGCTCCTTGTGCTGACACAACTGACAGCAAAGGGGAAAAACTTCAGGTGGGATTTCAGCAAAGCAGTAAGTGGCAACAGAGCTGAGGGTTTTTGTGGCAAGGCAAAGTGGTCCACAGGTCTGCACTGTTTAAGATACAGAACCTGTGGCTATTCCCCCTCTCTCTTTTTTATTCCTTGCAAAAGGCCGGACAAATCAATAATAAACCTACACCTTGAATACTGACCTCAAGCTGACCGCAGACATGGTTTGAATTCCATCTTTTTCTTTCCATCCACTTTAACGGGTGGTTTTTGAACCTGCCGTGTGTGTGTGTGTGTGTACACGTGTCTGTAACTGTCAGAGTCAAAGCCACCACTGAGGGTTTCATAAGCCCAGGGTCTTGCTTCCCTCCCCCTGTTTCCATCTCCTTTCCTAGGAATTAATGAACGGGATGATTTCCCATTGAGGAAGCCAAAACCACTTTCAAAGGCAAATCAATACAAAGTGCTGAGTTGTTGGGGAAATATGGGGAAACCAGGCGGTTTGCATCAAGATTTTGGCAAAAGCCCTAATGGCTTGTAAGTAACTCATCATTCCTTTTGGAATTGAACAAACAACCCAGATCTTCTGGTTCCTCGTGCTGTGTAAAAGACTGGATTATTCTGGGCAAACTAAGCGCAGTTCAACCCTCAAAGGCAGGGAACATCGGCACCTAGGAAGAGCCCTCTTGACGGGGGCACCAGGGGGAATCCAAAATAACAAGTTGGCAGATGCAACTCAGAGACTGAAGGCTGCCATCTTCACCTCGGGGTTCTCCCGAGGAGACCCTTGACCTTGGAGCAGACAGTGAGCAAGAAAGGGCAGTCTGGAAGCCACGCAAAGCTGCCACCTGTGACCAAAAACATTTGGAGAATCCAAGAGGGCAGACCTAGCATTCCGTCATTGCCTGCAGGCAGCTAGAAAAGGCACGGCAGCCTCACAGTATCGCAACAAGGTGCTCCCTCACTCTTTAATTCTTCTCAAACATTACGGCGCCCAGTAACAACTAGCCGATGGGATGATATTGTTTGCTACTGATCCCGAATCTCCTTGCGTTTAATTTTAATGGCCAATTCCTAACCTTAACTCTGTAAAAGAGGACAAATATCTTTGCAGGATCCAATCTGGGTCGTTCACCCAGATTGGAGGTTTACTCTTCCGAGCTTTCCGACTCACACTGGAATCCATCCTCAGGGTACTTCTCTCTCACCAGAATGTGTGCTCTGGGGTATTCTATGCATAGTAACTATGTAGTGCCTGGGTATGTGGGGCTTTTTAGTTGTTGATTGGGGTGCTGATGGGTGACTATTAAGTCGTTGGCTGTTGTTTCCTTGTGCTGCCAAGTCCTCGGCTCCTGAGCACCTGATAAGCACTCCTGTTGACTGACAAGAGGCCCGTTTCCCAGGCTTCAATCATTTCCCTGGCTGTTTTTGTACCTTCTTGGCCAACAATCTTAGAAGCTGCGAAATTGAATCTATGTTCTTGTTCATTGCAATGTGAGGCTACCAATGAGTCTCTTCGTCTGACCACTGACTTGTGTTCTTGCAACCTGGTGGTTAGCTTCCTTTCCATCTGTCCTACATAGTCACAGGTAATCTATGCAGGGGATCCAGTAGATTCCATTAGAAGCATCTCCCACCTCCGAACAGTGAGTTTGGGTCTCCTCGTCCGACTGCTTGCTTGTGTTCTTGCAATCTGGTAACATGCAGAATAGCCCAAATTTTGGCACACATTTGGGTAGAGAGAAGTTTTCTGAGGAAGGGGTCCAGCATGAGTCCGAAAGCTCGGTTGAGTAAACCTCTGGTCCCAGTGACTAGTCTACATTGGATCCTGCAACATTATCCTGGGATACATATATTTGCCTTCCTTCGTGACAAATATCTTTGTTCCCAGTCTCTCTGTGCCTTTATGGCGCTTTATGTCATACTGTGCTTGATTGTATGCACCATTATCCTTCCCACTTTATATCTAAGAAGACCCAGACTCCAGCATGCTTTCTTGCAAAGGGCAGGGAGAAGCATTGTGGCTGAACTGGGAGCTACCCTAGTTCCAAGTTACATTCCTAGTTGTTTAAGAGGGGAGTCTCTGCTGTTAGGCAAATTGTGTCTTATTGGATACAACATGGTGTTGTGTTGCACCAAGAACTCTGCTGAGAAGGAAAAGTCTGCTGAGAAGGTAAAACATGCAGACATAGATATATGCTATCAGAGCATGCATAGTCTTATTGCGCTGAGGTAACCCAAGAGTAAACACAGGAGTAAACAGTGGTTTGTATTAAATGGTGGTTTATATTACAATATCTACAAATACACTAGAAACAAAATACATACAGGTGGTGAAACAGCAAACTCCAATACACAGCAATTACAGCAGGAAACGGACAAGAGAGAAAGACTCCATCAAGGCCTTCCCTTTTATACTCAAGCTCTTAAAGGGATACAGACTCCTGCTGAGTCATTCCTAACATTGCATCATTCATCTCACATTATACAAGTTGGTTAGCTTCTAAATCATTAGCTTGACATATGCCCTCCTTTTCAGTTTAGGAAATACACATTCCAGATGTTACTGTATTTAAGAAGGTTGAGCAGGTTTTTCCTTTTCTTAGATTGTAACCATTTTGGCTGACAAAAAGTCCTTGAGAACTTAACAAGTTTGAAACCAATAAGCTCAAAGCTGTTTTTTTTAGGAAAGGGCAAAAATGAACTGAGGATGCAATTTTATTTAATGAAATCTGCAATGGTCCTGAGTTTTGCATCCCCAAACCTCAACCACTTTTTTTCAGTGGCGCTTCTGGGAGAATAAAACATTGTCCTGTGTTCTAATTAGGCCCACGTGAACCCATCACATAGACAAATCAACCTGTGGCCGAGCAGGGAAGGATTATTTGTCTTGCACTAATCCAGAAAGAAGATAGTAAAGATGGAAGAATCAAGAATGGCATCAAAGAAATAGTTGCTAATACAGGTAGTCCTCGATTTACAACAGTTCAGTTAGCGACCATTCAAAGTTACAACGGCACTGAAAAAGTGACCTATGACCGTTTTTCATAGTTACGACATTTGCAGCATCTCCGTAATCATGTGATCAAAATTCAGATGCTTGGCAACTGGCTCACATTTATGACGGTTGCAGTATCCTGGGGTCATGTGATCACTTTTTGCATCCTTCTGACAAGCAAAGCCAATAGGGAAACCAGATTCACTTAACAACCGTGTTACTAAATTAACCACTGCAGTGATTCACTTAAAACTGAGGAAAGAAAGGTCATAAAATGGGGGCCAAAATCACTTAACAAATGTTTCACTTAACAACAGAAATTTTGGGGTCAATTGTGGTCATATGTCAAGGACTATCTCTACTAGGAGTATTTCCCAGGTCAAACCCACAACGGCCCACCTTCTGGGCAGAATTGCCCCTTCCTTTATCAGGAACTCATTATGCTTTACTGTTCCACTACTGAGCCACAATATTTCCATCCTTCCTCTTCAGTGCTTCCAATATCTAAGGGGCTGCCACAGAGAAGATGGGGTCAACCTATTCTCCAAAGCACCAGGACAAGAAGCAACGGATGGAAACTAATCAAGGAGAGAAGCAACCTAGAACTAAGGAGACATTTCCAGAGAGTGAGAACAATTAATCAATGGAAGCGCTTGTCTTCAGAAGTTGCAGGTGCTCCATTACTGGCTATTTTTAAGAAGAGATTGGACAACCATTTGTCTGAAATGGTATAGACTCTCCTACTTGAGCAGGGGATCAGACTAGATGACCTCTAAGGTCCCTTCCAACTCTGTTATTCTGTTATTCTCTGATGGTCTGTGGAGATTCTCAGTCATCCAGGTCATGGCTGTCCCACAGGTGCTTTTCAAAAAGGTGCAGAGCTGTACAGACCTCCTTAAGGCAGCAAACCAAAAGAGTTTGTCTGGTGGCCGCCATTTTGTCCCCGCCTCACAAGTGAGCAGGACAAAATGGCGGCCGTGTTCGGGTTGCCGCCATGCAGCCCATGACCTGCCCTCCTTGCCAAATAAGTAGATCTTTAAAGAATATTTCTAGTCTAAATGCTCAACTGCTGCTCATTCTTCTTCCCCTGATCTTTTAGCAGTTTAACAGGCAACAACTCATTGGTTGATTCATCAGTATGTTATTTCATTGCTTTGATTTTTACCTGAGTTCTTGGAAGTTTGAAATTTTGTGTAACGTGCAAATGTGTGCAAAACTGCGTTTGTGCCTGGTTATGGACAATATGGAAGGGCTCCAACTGGGTGGGCGAGAGAATTAGGAATGTCGATCTCTGTTGATGTGGAGATACCCCTACCACACCTGACACAATGGAGGCTGCTAGATCACCCATAACTATCATGAATGATGTTTTGGTTTCAGAGGAAGTTCTCCATTCAGATAAAACAAATTAATGCATATACTCCACTGTAACCCTGTTAAGCTTCAGACTGCAACCTTTTCAAAGTTTTGGGGGTGCAAAGCTTGGCCGAAGAAAAGCTTACAATGCTTTTTAAAAATGCCTCATTTATAGAAACTGGTGTACCACAATGTATGTTTTAGGGGAAAGTGCCAACAAATATTAATATTGACTCTTTTGCATTTTTGGTTCAAGGGCTTGATACAAGAATGCTATAGATCAGCCTTTTTCTTCACTGAACAAACATGAAAGTGACATGGACTGAAAAACAAATTGATTTGTCGACCTCTGCTACAGCATAGTTGGTTCTTTCGAAACCTGGAGTTTTTATCCAAAGGTCTTTTTATATATCTCTATATCTATAAATATGTATCTCTCTATCTCTCTATCTCTCTATCTCTCTATCTCTCTATCTCTCTATCTCTCTATCTCTCTATCTATCTATCTATCTATCTATCTATCTATCTATCTATCTATCTATCTATTATCTATCTATCTATTA